>JAHBBA010000037.1:0-102771 GCA_018806925.1 Skeletonema costatum | reverse complement strand
GCAGCTCGCATCCGTCAGTAGCTTGTAAATAAAATCAGGTTACATGTAACCTACTTTCCAAACAACAAACGATTGCCAATACTGAAACCAACACGGACTCGGCCACGACAACATGGTTGCAATATGCAGAAATCGTTGCACAAATTGCAAGAACTTTTGAAAAAGGAGGCAAATGAATGGACGCCAGGGGGGCTTGTTATATCAATTGCAATACATCATTGACTAATGACAATCAGAATGAAATTGGACTTCTCCGCCTACAATTGGGTCATCGCAAAAATATAAGCCCCAGAAATCCCAGTGATGATAATTGTCATTGGCTCCCGGCAACATCTCTCAATCAAAAACACGAGATGTTTTCGTGTCAGTACCATCCACCGATCTTTGTTAACACATGCCATCGTGCGGATTCAAGATTCATGGAGATTGTGGTCGACGACGAAAGACTGCATTCTATTTCGATGTACCAGGAGTCGATAACCATAATGAAGACACAAATAAGAATTTATGCAGAGGAAGAACTCGTGAGTGCTGACCAAGAGGAATCATCTAATCTTAAAACCTCCTCTATCCCGAGATAACAAAACGAAAGTGCCGATCAAAGAGGACCGGAGAAGTGAAAACCGTGTTGTAAATTTAAGTTCAGAGTGATTGGGACGAGAAGAGGAAACGTTGGTTCTTCCACACCAACAGAGGGGCCTCCCCTTCAGCCATTGTGGGCATATAGTCATTCTTCTTCAATCCAGAGTGTCTCAGAATGAAAACAAAGTTTTTGACCTGAAGAGGAAACACAAGCTTGCCGAGGATTGTGTTTTGACACGAAGAACTCAGCGCAAACTACTACCGCCAATCTATTGAATTATCGGACATGATATTGGTCTTGAATGGCATCAGCTACATTATCTCAAGACAAAGGAAGAAGAATGACATGGTCACCTACGTGATTTGGAACCCTGGCAACTCTTTCTAGTGGAGCTTCAAAATTTCTGCTGCTGACATGAGCTCTTGCAAATACTTCATAACGACTTTCAAGGGTGTCTTACACAGCATTGACGGCCAGCAGGCGAAATCAGGTCTTATTTCAATTGAGAAGGGAGGAAAGAAAGGGTTGTTGATAATTCTATCACCGTTGAGGAAGTCAACGAGAAACCTCGATCGATGGGGCTGGACAGTCCACAAAGTTTTGCCTCTCCCGTCGAGCTCTGGGGAATGGATGAAGATTGAAGTTGAAATCCTGCGTCTGACTGCTAGCAAAAGATGGGAGGCTCCAAAGAATTTCTGAGCTTAGAAGAAATGGGCCAAGTTTCTTCTAGCACTTGCTTGGACTACTGGACGAAAGTTCGGTCGTAAGTTTGCCATCGTACCCCGCGAAATAAATTTCATGGCGATGCAATCTGAAGAATAACAAATTCAGAAAGAAGCGCCTCTAATTGTACTTTCCTCAATGGGCACAAGACACACATTGAAATAAAGGCATTTGCTCATACCTGGTGCTTCATGCCTTCCAATACTCGTTGCGGCCTATACGTGGGTTTCTATTACCGGATGCAGTCCCGCACCCTTCAATAGGACCCGAGAAACGCGCCTGTGTGAGCGTGTCCAAATTGATCTCTAACTGAGCGCCAATGCCGACAAGAATTTCATGCCATTGGCCAGTGTTATTGGCCGAGGCACATGGGTGGTTGCATATGCTTATCCATCGTCTGGGTGCGCCGGGCATAGGCTTCAAACCGTCTGACTTCACTAAACTCACCCTGATTTCAAGGCTCTCGTTAGCGCAGGGGCGAAACAGGGCAGCATTCGACACTTCAGTTTGAAGTGGCCTTCATTGTTCGTATGATTTGTGGTTAGTTGCACTGCAAGCATTATTCGAGACCAAGAGAAGAGGCGTGTAGTTTGGCCCCACTAGGGTTAATCAAGAGAATACCTTAATGAAAGGATCAAGGCAAGAGGACAAGGGCGACATCGATGAGAATGCTAGGAAGAAAAATCAGGGAATTCTTCGTTAAGAGTTTCGAGTGCAATAAACACATGTTGTGTGAAGCATCTTTTGAAGAAGTGATGACTTTGTGGCAATTGCCACCACTGGCATGAGTGAAGGCCAGAATAGGGCTTACAAGAAGAGCGTCCATGGTACTCGTCCCGCCGACGACTTTGGCCGAGTCAACAGACAAGATTATTGCTATGACGCAGAATTCAGATGCTCGCAAAATTAGGAGTATGACGCATGCAGTGAAGTCAAAATCTGCTAAAGGCGAGTGATAGAGCAAAAGACGGCAGAAGGTCTGTCAGATTATTGCAATAAGTTGTTGCTCGACGAGCATGCTGAGGGGTATAAATAATCTTGCCTATACCGTCCAGATGAGTTGTACTTTTTTGATTAAGAGAGATTATGAGAAGTTTGATTCTGACTATTCCGACGACATTGATGCCGCTCACACTGAAAGCGAACAGTTATTTGACAGTATGGATAAGTGGATTGAAACTCAGAGTACTCGCACCGGCAAGAAGGCTTTTGCAGGGCAAGAAAGACGAAACTCTTTGGTGGTGGCAAGCCTTCCATGGAACCGTTTAAGAAGCTGTTATGTTCCGAGATCAGGCGTGTCGTCCCGAGCTTCGAGAGGAACAGCAGTAGTGAGGTACGGGTGATACCTGGTAGCGAGAACGACGAGAAGATGTTAGTTTGTAATCGTTGTTTCAAGAAGAGGGGGTTATCTTGTCGGCACTTATACAAGTTGTTGGATAGGCATCCTAAACTACACCGACGCCCATGTGAGATGGCAAACAAGTTACGCTCAGTACTACGGCGTTAATGGAGAGATGTCCAAACAATTTCAAGCTCTGCGAGATAAGATTGATTTGCCTGGAATCCCCATCACTGACGAGGAGCTTGCTGTGTTGAACAGGGAGTATCCAGTCGGATATTGTCAAGGTCATGAAGAATACTTCTGTCGCAGTCTTCCGGGAAAGCTTCGCCTCAGAGGATCAAGAAAGAACAATCACTGGAAGTCAACTTTTGCCAGCAAATCATTTGTTGGTGTCGCCCGTTGTTGTTTTGCTTGCGATGATATGACAGATGAGTCCGTCACCACGGCCGTTGAGTTTGACAGCAGCAACTTGATTGGGGAGACAGTGGATCGTCATAGCAATCAACTCGTTGGAGTCGGTACGGGACCATGTGGGACAAGCGTAATTGGAGGTTCTAGTTCTTATCAAGTGCCATCTCAAATGATGGAAGACGAATCACAAGATGACTTCGCATTTGCAACATCTGGATCGACAGGAAGGCGAAGTAGTGCTTACCATAATTTTCATGCCCTTATATCAAGAAGCATCAAAATTGGTCGATGCGACGGGGCAAGAAGGCCATGCCATTTTGAGGAAATGCCTTCAAAACGGCGGCAATGGAGATGAGACAGATTGCGCATCAAAATGATGGAAATCAACTACAACTGGAATGCGGAAGTGGCCCAAAAACTTTCAAGAGAAAAGGTTGCAAAGCGAGCACAGACGGCCTGCAGTCCATCAAAATAACTGCGTGTGAGCCAACGTCAGTATGTATCACTTTTAATCAAGACAGATGATTAAATAGAACTTACATAGATATGGTTCATTTAGAGACACAGCGTAGCTGTCAAACGGAGTTCTTCACTTTTTTCTACTCTCTAATCTAAGGCATGCTAAATGCGGATGTGCGTCCTTCATCCAAATCTCCTCTCTTTAGAATGAACTACTACTATTCAGCTAGACTGTGTAGAAGAACATAGTCGTAGCAAGCAATGATTAGGATTTGGCATATATTTTTCGTGTGCTAGGAAGCCATGTTCGACAGCATTATTCTCACCAATTATTTTTATTTGCGGAATACTTCTCTCCGCTGCAAGCAGTAAAGTAACATTGTGCCATCGTTCTCTCCTCTACCTAATCCACATTTATTTTCGCAACAGCCACCGACAACTAACTATTTAAAGGACCTCGTACCGAGACAAGTTTCCACTCCATGACCGAGATGACATCATTTCGAGACATTTCAGAGTATAAAAAATTGTACTGATGAGGAGGTATTCTATTAGCTTTTGCTGATGGTACGGCTATGTTGTCGCGTTGTCGTTTGAAGCTATTGCAGTCCAATGGGGGAGTGATCCTGAGAAGTTTATAAAACTCCTGAGCCTTAAATCATGACATCATCTTCTGCACATGTACTAATCATTAAATAGGTGCCACCAACTACTATTTGGATATAGGCCCGACCAAGGTCCCGTCATCATACATTCCGACAATGCCTGTCCAGTTGTAGTGTGCCGTAAGGGCTGTCCCTTTTTCTTCAGTAGTGCTCAAGTCAAGGTTAAACGGCGTGCCGTTTTGGCATCCCCATCACCAGCACTGGCAACGCACGGGAGACATATCTCCGATAGGCCTCAAACACAGATTGCGAAATGGACACCTCCAACAGTACACCTCCAACAGTCAAAACGTACAGAAAT
This sequence comes from Skeletonema costatum, assembly GCA_018806925.1. Taxonomy (NCBI): domain Eukaryota; phylum Bacillariophyta; class Thalassiosirophyceae; order Thalassiosirales; family Thalassiosiraceae; genus Skeletonema; species Skeletonema costatum. The sequence continues at coordinate 98,287 of JAHBBA010000037.1, read as the reverse complement.
CGTTCCTCAACAATTAGTGTTTATGTCCAGAGTTATCCAATCTGGGTTGCGGCGCGAACGGTAGTTGGCGTCGTGTACTCTTATTTATCGCGGTGATCGGAGTTTCATTGGTCGTGATGTGGAGATGAAATCAAGAGTGATTACGGCAATGGGAGAGGGAGGACAGATGTGATGTTTATCATCATATTGTTATCGTAATAATTTCTTCAACACGGCCACAGGCGTAACAAAGAGGTCATGCATAGAGGGTTTGACCATGCCATGGACTCCTCGGACTATTTTTTGTTGTCATTGTCCATCGTCCGTTACAAAAGTGTAGAGCTGGAGGTGATGTTGTACATGGGCTATTTCTTTTCTAAGTACGAAATCCCACGAGCGATATAGGGAAGTCTCATCTAACGTGTACTCCCTCTAACAAAATAGGGTCTCATCTACGTGTACTCCCTCTACAAAACCATTGCCATCTAAAGTTAGCCGCCGGCCACCTCTCCCCTTCAACTCAAAGAACACTGCAGCCCTCACTTCTCCGAAGCTTGGATTATGATTAGTTCACGGTGATGAGGCTACAAGACGCAAGGGTTATTACTTAGGTGAGAGGTAAGAGTTTAATGAGCTTGGAAATGCACGTCAGTGGCCGGTATGGTCGGTCTCTTTGTCATGATGGTCGGTCTCTTTATATCAGTGATGCACGTACAAGCGGTAATGGGGCAAGCGGCACTCCATTGGCGATGTCCACAAGCGGGTTGTTATTGCGTGTATCATGGAGAATATCGTCTTTTGTGCTCAGAAATGTTATATATGAAGACTCTTCATATCATGACAATAACATCCAAATCATCAGAGAAAGACCTCTCCCACTCGATCCTGCTGTATGGTCCAACGTGTGTCATATCCATAAGACGCAATGGCGCGGCTATGTTGGTTATCCGGTCAGTAACCTCTCTATTCGGCTTAAAACGAGGTATTTGTCGGCACGGGGGGCGGGTAACTTTGTTCATCCATTTCATTCTGAAGGAGACGAAATTGATAACACAACACGAGAGGAAGCCAGAACGGCTGCATCAATATTATAATCGGCAAGCGCTTATGATGGGCTGTGATTACTTCGGTCTATGTGTTTGAGATATGGTCGTTTCCAACTACTAATTGAGAGGATTGTTAGATTGGCACCGATGATTGGATCTAAATCGAACTCTGCGCTTCATTCAAAAAACCAAACTTTAGTATCAACTGTCACTGGATCAATCGAGGTTATATCGATGTATCACTATAGTTGATGGTCATATAGAGCAGAAGCTAATTAGTTACATACAATCAAGCTTCATCTCAATCTTGATAGAAAGAGTTCATTAAGTTATTATTCGAGCACAAAGTAAAGCCTAGGCTCTTAAAGTGATCGTTGGATACATTATATTAGTTATATATGCATCTTCTTTTATTTCTTGGTTATATCTTGTCCAAGCGGTTTATTTCATGCTTGCTAATACGTATAGTATAAACCACTCAACCAAGTACTCGCTATAAACCACTCAACCAAGTATTCGCGAGTACTTGGTTGAGTGGTTTATACTATACGTATTAGCAAAAACTACATGACATTGACCTACTGAGTCGAATCCCTCACTCGGTTATCCCTAGTTCGACTCTGGCCATGGTATTCTTAATACAGCGCAATCAATCAGACGGACTAACTATCGTAATAGTACGTATCGGTACATTACAACCACCTCTTACATAGCTGGTATGAGCGAGTATAAGGTTAGCCCTTAGGCTGTGACATTGATCTTCGTAGGTCAATGTCATGTAGTTTTGCTAATACGTATAGTATAAACCACTCAACCAAGTACTCGCGAATACTTGGTTGAGTGGTTTATACTATACGTATTAGCAATGCTATTCTGTGGACACATGAGAATCTAATGACATGTTCGTTCCTCTTAACTATCAACCTAGGCATTGGATGAATCGGATATGGTCGTCTACCAAGACTCGCGCTCCACAGCTTTTCTCTTCCGTTCCTCTCTATGCCAAAAGGAACATAGTCATTTTGGTTGTACTACCCTCAAAGATAGATGGCGGATGGAAGAGATGAAACACAATCAACTTTTAAGCCGCTGATTATGTTGACTATAATATCTACAAGACGGCGTTGGGACCACTAGACGCTGTTGATTGTCATACTCACAGCGTGAGATACGATATGGTGCTAGAGAGTAGAGCTGACGGCCGTCTCAGTTGCCTCATTAGGTCACCTACGACGTTGTAGCGACGCCCATACGTTCAATCAATGCTTGAGCCGTGAAAAAGATGCTTCTATACTATCATGGCCAGCTATGATGGGTCACTAGAAGCTGTTGATTGTCATACTCACAGCGTGAGATACGATATGGTGCTAGAGAGTAGAGCTGACGGCCGTCTCAGTTGCCTCATTAGGTCACCTACGACGTTGTAGCGACGCCCATACGTCCAATCAATGCTTGAGCCGTGAAAAAGATGCTTCTATACTATCATGGCCAGCTATGATGGGTCACTAGAAGCTGTTGATTGTCATACTCACAGCGTGAGATACGATATGGTGCTAGAGAGTAGAGCTGACGGCCGTCTCAGTTGCCTCATCAGGTCACCTACGACGTTGTAGCGACGCCCATACGTTCAATCAATGCTTGAGCCGTGAAAAAGATGCTTCTATACTATCATGGCCAGCTATGATGGGTCACTAGAAGCTGTTGATTGTCATACTCACAGCGTGAGATACGATATGGTGCTAGAGAGTAGAGCTGACGGCCGTCTCAGTTGCCTCATCAGGTCACCTACGACGTTGTAGCGACGCCCATACGTTCAATCAATGCTTGAGCCGTGAAAAAGATGCTTCTATACTATCATGGCCAGCTATGATGGGTCACTAGAAGCTGTTGATTGTCATACTCACAGCGTGAGATACGATATGGTGCTAGAGAGTAGAGCTGACGGCCGTCTCAGTTGCCTCATCAGGTCACCTACGACGTTGTAGCGACGCCCATACGTTCAATCAATGCTTGAGCCGTGAAAAAGATGCTTCTATACTATCATGGCCAGCTATGATGGGTCACTAGAAGCTGTTGATTGTCATACTCACAGCGTGAGATACGATATGGTGCTAGAGAGTAGAGCTGACGGCCGTCTCAGTTGCCTCATCAGGTCACCTACGACGCTGTAGCATGGCCGATACAAGTACATAAAGCATGGGTAATGGCATAGTCCTTCTATACTATCGTAACCATTCAGAATGGGCCACTACAAGCAGTTGATTTCTCCATTGGCAGCGTTAGATACGATATGGTGCTAGAGTGTTGGTCATATTGGGATGTATCATGGCCAATACACATATAAAGAGCATGATGATCGTAGAAGCTTCAACCGAGCTTGCCGGTGCGTTGTTCAATTTGGGATGCTGTCTTCTGCCCTGGTGCACCGCACCATCCAGATCATGAAAAGAGTTTGGTATCCGAGCAAGGGATGGAACCAAAGTGTTCACATAGTGTGTTAGTAGAGAGATGAGAGGAGAGAGATTTGCTGATGCGCAAATTAAATCAAGGCATAGTATTGAGTGAAGGTGGTTGTGTCTCATCTCACTCGGTCCCACTTTCACTCGTGCTGATGTCGAGGCATGATCTTGCTTTGTTTGCGACATTCATTTCTCCATGGGAACCCATTGCTCTCACAAATTCGATCCCCAATAAAACTCAAAATCACAGTAACAACAATGAAGCTCCAAACTATCACTCAAGCAACGATTGTATCCCACTCTATCCTGCTCACCGCCGCCGCAGGCTCTATCCGTGGCAGCGACAGCGGAAGAGTTTTGGGTGGTCTTTTCGGCGGAAGCACTCGCATCATCGGTGGGGAGGCAGCCATTGAAGACAGATACCCCTACGCTGTATCTTTGACAGATGATTTAGGCCATTTCTGTGGAGGCTCTCTTATCGCCAGGGATGTTGTACTCTCAGCTGCTCACTGTGATGACCAAGGCGAAGGCGCCTACAAGGCTGTGGTTGGCAGGCACGCACACGTCGACAACGATGGGCAAGAGCTCAGTGTGAGACAGGCATTGCCTCATCCCAACTACGATAGGGTTACTACCGACAGCGACTTCATGCTCATCTTCTTGAACGAGGCTGCAAGTGACACTATAAACATCGTAAAGCTCAACACTGATGCGGCCACACCTGATATCGGTTCTCCGGTGACTGTTATGGGCTGGGGTGATATTGATCCAACTGATGATGGCCAAGTATTGTCATCCGAAGTTGATGGAGGTAGAGAGTCAATACTATTAGTAATGAGGAATGCGACAATAGCAGTGGAAACTCTGGAAGCTACCAGGATTCAATCACAAGCAACATGTTATGTGCTAGAGAGGAAGGAGGCGGCGAAGATAGCTGCCAGGGCGATAGTGGTGGGCCTCTCGTGATCAAGGGAGCAAATCCAAATGGATCCGATGATACTCAGGTTGGCGTGGTATCGTGGGGTATTGGCTGCGCAAGTGCTGACTATCCCGGAGTGTATGCTCGCATAAGTTCACAGTACGAATGGTTGAGATCAGAATTGTGCGCAAGGAGCAACTTTGCTCCATCAGAATTTGATTGCAGTAATGCAGCACCACCTAGTACTACCACGTCGTCAGAGTCAGGCGGCTCGTCTGTACCTTCAAACAATAATGGCAATGATGATGATGAGACTGGAATGATGACAACACATTTCCCCACAATGCAGCCTACCCAAACCAAGCTGAAGATGACTGGAGTAATGGACTAATGGGAACTACGATGACTGGAATGATGACAACACATACTTTCCCACAATGCAGCCTACCCAATCCCAAGCTGACGATGACTGGAATGACGACAACAACGTAAACTTTCCTACATTGCAGCCTACCCAATCACCGCAATGGAGGTAGGTTGTAGCTAAGAATGTAATGTTTAGAATGTAAATATTTATTGAATACAAATTATAGAGAAAACTAGTTATGTTTATATATTACACTTTACAATACTACTATGCTTTTCATCTCTCTCATCATTTGTGCCGTCTCAGTCTTTTTTTAACTGTACTGTTTGGTTATTACTCGATTGATATCTTCATGAATGCCAACAATCAGGAAGGCATGCTTAGTTACCGAGCTGCAAAGAAAAAAGACATTGCATCTAGTGATAGTGTGGTGGTAGCTCAACACTTGTTAATGCATTTTTACAATCCGTATTACACAATTCAATATAGCATGAACGGCTAGCTGCACCCAACCCACGAGCACTTCCATGAATATCATCCATGATTTCATCTCCGTCCCTCCAGCTATCCTCACTCAATCGAACACCCAACTTGCCACTGGGAAAAAGTCCAATATACTGCAGTGTCTTGTTCTGATGCTTCTCCACATCCAATGGCAGAATGGGATATCTATTTAAATCACAAAGGCACCATTCTCTGGAACGTAATCTTTCCAACAATTCATCCCCATAGCACCCACCTAACCAGTTGAGCACATCTGCAAGTGTATCATCACCATCAAATCGCCGTGATGCTAGTCCACCATCAATCTTCTCACGCTCATCCCCCAATTGAACATTCATGATTGCTCCTCGCCCCACCGGCGGCTCATTCGGACACTTGGTCAAGTATTGCAACCTCACCTCCATCTCCCCCTCCGTCAAATTCTGTTGCTCCTTCTGTCCCTTCCCAATACGCCTCATCTCCGCGTGAAAGGCACGCAACTTCTTCCCCAGTTTATACTCCTCACTTTCCCTCATTTGTTCCAATGCCGAGATACCCAAGTACAATAACGCATCATCGACTAAATGACGTTCCAATCGTAATTCATTCTTACTAGAATGGCTATTGCGTCGATAGTTCATTGCCAACAATAAGTCTTCCGCACCTGGCACATCACGAACATATTGGACATAATTGACATTAGACCGATCAATGACACGGAATTTGATATTGTCTGGTGAGGATCGGACAGAGAGTAGGACGCGTAGGAGTGTATCGACTGCCATGACGTGTGGTTTGACACGATTGGCGGTGCGGAGTATTTGTTCTTCTTTGGATTTGGATTGTAGTTTGGTGGGGAGTTTGACGTTTGGATGGGTTTGACTGAGTTTTTTAGAGGTTGGAGATGAGTTGTTGTTGTTGGTAGTGTTCTTGTTGTTGCTGAAGCGAGAGACTGCCGCTTTGCCTGCATTGACTGCGGCGGCTGATTTGACAGCGGTGTTACGCTTTGTCTTTGAGATGGTTGCTGCCGGTTTGGAGTCATCCCCTGTCAGGTCAATCACATTGGCAGACGCCGCGGCAGGAGTCTTGCTTGTCTTTTTGTTAACCACCTTGGCCTTGTTCTTAATGTTCTTATTATTTTGCAAAGAAGCAACTTCAGCACGACGCAAATTATTCGCCTCCTGTCTTTGATTCACTTGCAAACTTTCTTCAATGGCACGTCTCATTTGATCTTCATTATGCGCGGCTACATGAGTCCCTCCATTGCCGTTGTCATTGTTGTCACGGGCGTTATGACCATTCGCAGCAGTGGCGGCGGCGGCAGTGGAAGAAGTTGGATAATCAGCCTCACTGACACCCAAGAGCAAAAGCTCCGCAGCCCGTTCGACATTGTTATCTGTGGCGTTTAAGGCGTGAACAATTCGCTCCCGTGGAAATCCCATGGCTTCTAACTGCTGAATCTCTTCACTGTTGGTGTTGTTGTTGCTGGTCAAGGCGGTCAAAAGTCCACCTGTGGCGTTGTTGAAGAATTTACGGAGGACCATGGTTATGTGTTCTTTTTTGATAATTAACTTTGCGCTTGGTTCTGCTTGTCGTGTGCTCTGCGTTCTGAGTCTTTGTCGCCCTTTAATTTTCTATGACAGCCGTCTCTGCTGCTCTCTTCCGTCTCTTTTGATTTTGATACAATAATACTTCGATTGTTTATGCTGCTAATGCTGATGTTGTGCTTGTCAAACGTGCAACTACAGTGCTGTGCTTTGTGCTTGCTTCTGCCTGAGATCTTGCTTTTCTTCGCGCTTCGATTTGGTTCGTCAACTTCTGTCTTGGTGTCACAGACGAGGAGTCCCATTAAGTATGTATGTACCTACACATAGGGGTACTTATGGGTATGTCGAATGTACCTCTTGTAGAGAGTAGGTACAGACTATGATACAGACTTACTACAGACGGTCACTGAAATCCGCTGCACTTCCTACTGGTGATAAATCCGCTGAAGATAATCATACGGCTGTATGCTCTACAGAGACCACGTCCTTCTCGTCTCACACCTTCCGGCTCACGGCGGCGACGGCGTCTTCCTCTTGCTTGCCTTTTCTCTTTGATCTGAGCTCCGCCTTCTCCCATCGCCATGTCGATGACCAATGCCGATGCAAATACAAATTCCAATGAAGGGGGAGATTGGCATCGTCGTCGCTTCATTGGACATCAGCGCTTCATCTCGCTCTCACATTCCAATTCTTCCGTCCTCACCACGCCTTTCCTAGTATTGCTTGGGCTGCTTCTGTTGGCTGTGGCAATTCAATTTTCAATAGTGTTCACTTGGTTTCATAATAGACACGATGAGAATGTGTTGGTGTTGGGTATCAGCAAAATTGGAAGCGAGGGTAAGCTTCCACAGATGCGTCGTGTCAAGAATGCTGCTGTACTACACAATGAACAGCAGCAAGAGCCACAATTACTAAAATACGCGGGAATTATTCCAAATGTGAGCAATACATCAGCAGCAGCAGATTCTGTTGGGAAACATAACAAACATTTGATGAAGCACGAAGAAGACGTCTCGTCTAGTATACACCACAATACCACAGTAGCTGCAGAAGATGTCAATACTCACAACACGAAGTCCACGCCCAAAACATTAAATGCTGTGATACATATTGGCCCATACAAAACTGCCACCACTTCAATTCAAACATATTCTGGTAGGCTCTATCAAAACCTTGCACAAGATGGTTATGAAATGCCCTGGAAACATCTACAACTACAATTAAAAAAGTTGGGCAAGGATGCCACTAAGAGAAAGATTCCTGAGTGGTGGTGTAAACAAATGTATTTTGCGTTATGCTTCTACCAAAGTGTCCCCACCCACCGAATGAAAAAAGAGTCGGCTGAAGAGTGCAATCGGGAATTATTCAATGCTGGAGTCGAAATCTCTCAAAAGAATCACAATTCACTGCTTGTTTCTGCAGAACAATTCTCCAATGTCGAGATCGAGGGAGTGGAAAAGTTGCACGAGTATTTGTCCAATCGATGGGACAATGTGACGATTGTAGCTGCATATCGACGTTATTATGAGTGGATTGTCAGTTTTTACAATGAGAGACAGAAGGATGTAATTTTCAATGATGCGATCAGTGCCAATAAAACTGATCGTCTTCTTCCAAGCCTATACCATGAGCTACGATTCAATTCCGTGTTCAACGAGGAAATTCGACACAAATACACTCTCTCTGCAGTGTCAAGGTATCAGATGTACTTTGACAATGTTGTGGTGATGAATTATCACGACAAAAGCAAGAGCATATTAGAACGCTTTTATTGTGATGTACTTCCAGGTGCAATAGAAACGTGTCGCAAATTGAAATCGATCAAAATGTCCAAATCTATCAATACAAGTCACAGTAGAGTATATGAAGAATTGGCGTATGCTGCTCATAGAAGAGGCATGATCAATATCAAAGAGAAGTTGAACGCCAAATCAGCCGAGGAATCAAGACGCCAACACAATGTCAAAAAGAAGTCGAACGCCAAATTAGTCGAAGAATCAATATCCCAACATCAGGAGAAGACTCTGAATCTTACCAGTTACGATTTTCCACGTAAGTGTCTGCCTGACGACATCTTGAACGAAATTTGGAGCACATCACTTGAAGCAGAGAAGAAGTTTGGCGGCGATGAAGTTGATGAAAGCACGATGAAAGATGAATTTGATAAATACAGCAAGACTAGCTTTTGCGAGCTAGACCTGGACGCAATACTACACTCGCCGCTTTGGGTAAAGTTCTTTCAAGATCAAAATCAAAAGTTACAGGCGGAAGTATGAGACATAAGATTCTATACGATACCGATTGGCATGGTGGCAACTTGCCACCATCCATGGCAAGGAGCCAGATGCACGTTACGAGCAGTGATCTGGTAGCTGGACGAAGAGCAAATGCAGGCTGCGACAGCGCTGGGCTATGGCTACAACAAAGAAGATGGGGATAAGTAGATGATAGCAAGAGAATATCAAATATCCAAGTGACCGAAGTCCAAATAATTTAACTCAAGACAACTTCATTTACTAGCATTCTAATTTATGATCTGATATATGTTTAAGCAAGAGAGCACTTCATTTCAACCTGCTCTTCATCTCCCTGGCGCTCAGTAAGAACTCCCAAATCATAAACCACATCTTCGCCCGCCTCCCGTAACAGCGTCTTTGCTTCATCGACAACATCACTCTTCACTATCAAAACCATACCGACGCCATTGTTGAATGTTCGAAGCATCTCGTAGTCATCGAGGCCGCTTATTTGTTTCATCCAGCTGAAGACAGCGGGAAGAGGAGGATGTCCCGTGATTTCCGCTTTGACATTCGAGGGTAGACTGCGTGGCAAGTTCTCAAGTAGACCTCCACCAGTGATGTGTGACAGACCGGTCAACATATCTTTTTTCAGCAATGGTAGGCAGCACTTGACATAAATCTTTGTGGGGGTCAACAATGAATCTCCAACTGTGCCAGCATTCTTATCCCATGGACATGCTGACTCGTAGTCCAAATTGGCCTTCTCAACCAACTTCCGGACCAAGCTGAATCCATTGCTGTGTACTCCACTGCTTGGAAGCCCAAGCAGAACGTCTCCTGCGGAAACATTTTGTGGTAGTACTTTATCCTTGTGAACAGCGCCGACGCTGAAACCAGCCAAATCATAGTCACCAGGCGCATACATTGAAGGCATTTCCGCTGTCTCTCCGCCAATCAATCCACAGCCTGCCTGTGAGCACCCCTCAGCAATACCTCGAACAACAGCAGCAGCTTCATTGACATCCAGCTTGCCCGTCGCAAAGTAATCAAGGAAGAACAAGGGCTCTCCACCAGCCACAATAAGATCGTTGACACACATAGCAACCAAGTCAATTCCAACGGATTCATGTTTCTTTGTCATGTGAGCAACACGAAGCTTTGTGCCCACACCGTCAGTTGCGCCAATTATGATAGTGTCTTCTGACTTGTACCCAGCCGCTGCCAAATCGAAAAGACCACCAAAACCTCCCAAGTCGGCGTCACATCCTGGCCGCCGAGTTGCCTTGCATGCAGGTTTAATCATTTCGACAAGAGAGTTCCCTGCATCAATACTCACACCAGCATCTGCATAGCTGACAGTAGTTTTGCACTTCTTTTGAATGGCTTCAATGAAAGCAACTCCCTCAAGTGCCTGCACTTTTGATTTCAACGATTCTGCAGTATCGCTATCATCTACTTTGACAACCTTCTGAATAACAATGGGTCCACCATCAACTTCTTCAGTTACCTCGTGAATCGTGCATCCACTTTCAGTTTCCTTGGCATCAATAACAGCTTGGTGCACTTCTAAATCCATTCCACCGGCATGCTTGGGAAGCAATGATGGGTGAACATTGATGCATCTGCCAGCCCAATAGTCACAGAATTGCTTGGACAAAATCCTCATGTATCCCACCAACAGCATATATTCCACACCAGCACCTACCAACACGGATGTGCATTCTGCGTCGTATTGATCCCTTGTCAGGCCCTTTGACGACACAAACTGCGTTGTCACTGTAACACCTAGACTCTTTCCCTTCTCCAAAATGAGAGCCTTGCTACGATTACTCACAACGGCCACGATTTCAGCATGAAGAGATCCAGTCGCAATAGCCTCCATAACTGGAAGAAGAGCTGTCCCGCGTGTCGATCCAAGCACTCCAATACGCAACTTTTTGCGAATGGCACCCTTGGCAATATCTGTTCGATAGTGCATAAGGCTGTCTCCATTAGAATCTTCGAAGGTAATTTGTTTGACTGCCTTGTATGATGCGGCGAGTGCTTCGGTAAGGTTAGATCCCATTCCAGTAACGGCAAGTACTCGGCCTCCCGAACAGCGAGTGACATTTTCATCGTCAAGTTTGGTCCCTGCGTGATATACCTTTACATTATCAACCGACCCTGCTTGCTCCAAGCCTTGAATCGCCATTCCCTTGGGATAAGATTCTGGGTACCCCTTGGCAGCGCAGACGACAGTTGCCGCTGAGACATTTTCTTTGAAGCGGACATCAATGGAGTCAAGCTTACCATCACAACAAGCCGTCATAACTTCATAAAGATCCGTCTCCAATAGCGGAAGTACCACTTGCGTCTCAGGATCACCGAAACGGCAGTTGTATTCAAGCATCGACGGACCATTAGGTGTGAGCATCATACCAGCGTACAAAACGCCAACGTAGGGTGTTCCCCTCTCAGCCATCTTCTCTACAGTTTTAATGCACATTGCCTCAATTTCCTTATGCATTTCAGGCGTAACGCAAGGCGCAGGAGCGTATGCACCCATACCACCAGTATTCAACCCTTCGTCATTATCAAGAGCACGTTTGTGGTCTTGCGCCGCAGGCATGAGTACAGCAGTCTTTCCGTCACAAAATGCAAGACAAGAGGCTTCTGGCCCAGTCATGAATGATTCAATAACACAAGTATCTCCAGCAGCACCAAATGCTTTATCCGACATAATTTCCCTCACGGCCTCAATTGTTTCTTCCTGAGTTGTTGGAAGAAGAACTCCCTTCCCGGCAGCAAGACCGGATGCCTTCACAACCTGACGATCGTTGGGGTCCAGTGATTTCACGTAGGCAATGGCTTCATCAGCCGATGTAAAGTTTTGGTATTTTGCAGTTGGGATGCCATGTTGTTGCAAAAAGTCCTTAGTGAAAGCCTATTCATACAGTGTTTGTGTATAAATGAAAAAGTGAGATACACCAAATGCACATCACAGAATTTGAAATGCAAGTCACTCAATACGAACCTTGCTAGCCTCCAACTCTGCTCCAGCTTTACTGGGCCCAAACACTTTCACACTAGAACACTCTACCGCCAATACATCAACTACACCATCCACAAGCGGCTGTTCTGGACCAACCACTACCATTTTGGCATTCACCCTCTTCACAAGTTCCAACACCGTATCATTATCTTGTTTCGAAATCGGGTTTCCATCACTATCCACAGCATTTGAGATTTTCCCTCCCTCTGCTTTAGTGCCACCATTTCCAGGACAAACAATTACCTCCTTTACAAGAGGTGATTGAGCAAGTGCCACCGCGAGGGCATGCTCACGCCCACCACTTCCAATGAGGACGACAGTGTCAGATTGAGTAGTCGCAGGGAGAAGTTGTTCCGTGGCTTTGGAGTCAAGGGCAGATAATGCTGCTAGGGTTGCACAGGCGAGACTTCCTGATAGAGAGGGGTTGGTTTTGATAAAGTCAATGATGTCAGAGGATGAACTATCAAGTCCGAGGAACGAGTTGGAGTTGACATCAAATGCGATGACTTGACCGGCGGAAGCATTACTACCGGCGAACAAGGTAGAACGGATGAAACTAGCTTCCTTCTGAGACGCTTCAGAGAGGTACTCTGTAAGAGACGAAGGGAGGTTGTAGATGATCAATTGGGTGTCCGTCGTTTTTCCTGCCGCGGTGTTAAGAAAGGTGCGGTATGGTGCTTTGAGCAACTCATACTCAAAGTTCTGAGATCGGAGTGGTTGAATTGATTGATAGCCGTGCTTGCTGACAGCTTGGGATACTAGCTCGAGGACCTAAGTATGCAGGGCAATGAGTTGAAAAACAAGTGGTTGTTAATGAGTGTACCCCAGACGCATGAAAGATGCCGCAAATGGCTTTTGCCATCACATCACATCAAGTCGGAAAAAGTGCACATCACATGTGATTGCAAATAGTTGCTCTACTCACTGGTGCTGGGGTAGACCCCCCAAACCCAACTAACAAAATATCAGCTTTGGAGTTCATAGTAAACGATAATGGTGCAGGTTGGATGAATGATGTGCCAAAGCCACCACTGCCATCGAGATTGATAACAGCGAGCAAAACGAAAGCGAGCCATTCAAAAAAGCTACCGATGGGGGTCTTTACGTCTCCCGTTTTGCAGTCGAGTCTGCATTGGTCTTTTTGCTCCGCCACCAAAATTCAAAGAACAAAAGCTACCACTATCACTCCACATCTCGATGGTATCATTCAACAGTAGCCAAATCATTGGAACAAACAGCAGCAGCAGCAACAACAACAACAACAACATGCCCAAAGAGCAAAAGAAAGTTAAAATCGGCCACTCAAGTCGACACGCCCCACTCGGTCAAGTAATCCAAGACGATGACAATCGAGGCAAATATGCCACCTCCAAACGAGGAGTCATCTCTGCTACATCCAACAAGCATAATGACGATGAACACGATGAAGAACTACTTGATGAACGATCAAGTAAGAAAATCTTGGAGTTGGGACGATTGCAGCAGCAGGAAATGATGCAGGAGGAGGAAGCTGCTGCGGCTAGGAATATTTTGTCAAGTGAAAAGTTTGGTGGTAGTAATAGTGGTAGTGGAAAGAAACAAAACGCAGATGAAGAAGCGACGAGATGATGATGATAGTAGCGATGAAGAAAGTGACGATGAGGATTTTGATGAAGAGGAGTTACTAGTGGAAGAAGACGATAAGGGATATGTCACAATGTCTGATACTATCGGTCTAACTCCAGATGAGGAAGCGCTTCTTTCCAATATGATGGGAGGAGATGATGATGATATGCCAGAGAGGAGGAACTTGGCGGATATTATCATGTCGAAAATTGAAGAAAAGGAGGCTGGTGTGATGCACCAAGATGGTGAGGAGGAGGAGGAGATGATGGGAATGGAGCTGCCGCCAAAGGTAGTGCAGGTAAGTTACATACAAGTACACACATATTGCTGTTGTCTGTTCATGCACATTTGAATGTCAACACTGACAATTTCATTTTTGACACAGGTATATACCGACATTGGAAAGCTCCTAACTCATTACACGTCAGGGAAACTACCAAAGGCCTTCAAAGTCATTCCATCGTTGCACAACTGGGAAGAAGTTCTCTATCTTACACGCCCCGATTTGTGGACTCCTCAAGCTATGTATGCAGCAACACGTATCTTTGCATCGAACCTCAACCCAAAGATGGCTCAAAGATTTTACAATTTGGTCTTGTTGGATAGCGTTAGAGCCGATATACACGGAAACCACAAATTGAATTACCACTATTACATGGCTTTGAAGAAGAGTGTCTACAAACCTGCTGCTTTCTTCACTTCAAGGGTATTCTATTGCCACTGCAAAGAAGGCTGCACACTTCGTGAAGCAGTCATTGTAGCTAGTGTGTTGCAACGAGTGAGTATCCCAGTGCATCATTCTGCAGTAGCTATACACAAGCTGGCACAGATGAATGAATACAATGGAGCGGCGTCAATCTTCATCAAGACATTACTGAACAGAAGTATTCGCTCCCTGCTCCAGTGATTACAAGTCTAATCAATCACTTTGTTTAGGTTTACTGAAGATGAACAAGCAGAGCTACCAGTGTTGTGGCATCAGGCATTACTGACCTTTGTGGAGCGATATAAGGGTGAGGTTAGTGTAGAGGCTAAGGAAAAGCTTAGGGAACTGATGAAAGTTCATTTCCATCCAAAGATTACTGTTGAGATTCGAAGAGAATTGTTTGGCAGTGCTGCTTGGAGGGAAGAGAGAGGAGATGCGATGACAATGTAACATTATTTAATACGTACTGCTACGGTAGGGCCAAGTTCCAATCGCTATTCTATTCCATGAGTGATTCCTCCCTCTGTTCATGCAACACACCATCCAAATATTAATTAGTGACTTCTGCAACCTCCTCTGCCCCACTCTCCCAAGTGCTTTTTGCAGGATGTACAACGCTTCCTCATAGGCTGGCATAGCCGGGTAACTCTCTCCTAGCATCATCCAACATGATCAATTTATTCAGCGTCCTGCACAATCAATGTGATTCTTCCCTAATTCTTCCCGTTGACGCACTAAAGCAAAGTTGAACAGTGCTACCGCCTCCAAGAATTGACATTTCTCTGCCCTTCTCTTTCCCCGACGGAAGTATTTGCCACCATCAACTTTCGTGGGCTCCTTTGGGAGTTTCTTCAACTGGGCCTGAACCACCACCTTAAAGTCTTCTTAAAATTTATTCCACAGGCCTCCGATTCCCCTGCACCTGTGTCTGCTTCTGTCTCTTCCTTTTTCTTCTCTTGATCGTTCTCGTTATCGTGTTCGTCAACAGAAGGCCTAGATAAAGGTTTCCACTTCGCATGACTTGTCACAGGCCCCATACTGTTTGATAATAATGGCGTCCTTCGTTGCGTACGCGCTCTTCGCGAGGGCGTAAGGTTCAACTGTTCCTTTGCCGCTTCCTCCGCATCACAATCTACGTCACTCTTCTTGTCCTCCTCGTCATGTTCGTGTAACTTGGTAAGCCCCCTGCTCATAGGTTTGAAATATTCTGGTCGGTGTGCAGAAGCAACCTTTCTGTCATCTTGAGTGCTGCCGTCTTCATCACTGTCCGGAATCACTCAAATACTGACTATAGTCATGATCTCCAATTCCAGCAAATCCATCCAGCGATTTACTCATTCTTCTCACATCGTTGGGAGGAAACTTCTTGAACTGTGTGCTACTTCCCTTCTCTTTTCCAAATGAAGGAAGTGGAGGGATGTCATCAAGTTGACCAGCATCGCCAGCATCATCATCATCATCTGCGGTACCTGCCACAGTATCTGAATCGTTTGAACCTTCGGTCTTGCTGCTTCTCCCCCCTCAGTTTCTTCATTATGACCATCAGATATGTCCGATGACTGCTTCAACATACGTCTACTGTCTCCTATTGATTTTATCGAAGCCTGCCGCTTCAAACCTCACAACCTTCAGCCCTTTCATCGCCTTTTTCTAACTGGTCATCGTCCATATTTTCCAATAGGCGCCGTGTAGAGAGGCTGGCAACTGCGTCTAATTCTTCATCGCCGAGGCGACTGTGCTCACGCTTGAGGTCATTGATCCTTCCAATGAGCTGCGCCTCTCGGTGCTAGCTTGTCGTGGCGCCGTCGTGTTCATGCTTGATTATTGGGCGGTGTTTCGTCGCCGGGGCAGTTCTTATCTTGCGTTGCCCCCGGTTTTGGTTAGATACTGATGGGTCGTACTTTTCTGCTATGGTCAACATCATCACTCAACACATGAACACGGGAAGTCCACAACCAAGCAAGAAGCATGAGAAGGGCAGTAAATTACCGGTAATGCTTTTCAAGGTGACACCCTGAGGAATTATTATTGGAGTTCTCATATTACGTAAAGGAATTGGTATTGCTTCTGATGGCGCGACTTTTGTACTATTCCGACCGTAGAAATCTCTACGCAGAGGTCGATCGTTTGAACCCTCAAAACTCATTTTCGCTCATTTTACACGGCAACACCATGGTGAACCGACCGCCGGTAGCGTAGGGCAGAAGAATCATCGGCACCACCAAATCCCGCCGCTGACAGTCTCGATGGGTCGATATGAGCCCATGATGTGAAGGATCTACCACGAGAACGGTGATCGGCTTTATTTCTTGCTGGCTAGCGTCCAGCTAGTAAAAATTAATTCAAACGACAACCAGCCCCTACACAAGTATGCGCCCATGTGCCTTCAACAACCCCCACACGATGCAACAACTCAGTCATATCGACAGACTAACGATGGAAGGCGCATAGGCTAGGGTAATTTCCTTTCGGGAACGCCGGAAAGGCACATTGATTAACAACCCCAGTAACGGATTTTGTAGTAATGTGGACGCTGAGGAGGGGCCGCCAGGAGAATAACAACAACATATCTGAGTAGGGAGTGATTGGGGGAGTCAAGGCTGTGTGTTGGATTAGAGGGTTTGGGGCCAATTGTCGGTGTTGGGGGCGGTAAGAAAGTCCCTGTTCATCTGACTTCGTGACATGAACAAATTGCATATCGGCTATCGGCTGAAGCGACAGCGCAGCATTTTCCACGGTTCTTAAGATCAATACGACGCAATAATACGAATGGTTCAAAGATTAAACATGACCTACGAAAGGGCTGCACTTCTGTGCGTCTGGCGCGACGATACGGCTCATCTACTCGACAACAGTGCCCTGGATTTATCACACAACACGCTTGAGCTGATGAGAGGAACAAGGGACGGATATCAACCACCACTCACGATAGTGAAGCACTTAATCTCACTAATAGCTGTAGACTTATGAGAGACAAATGACGGGGCAGTTAGCTGGTGTTGGTGTGGTCAAGTTGCTATAACTACTATCCAATTGTGACTTGCATTTGTGGTAGGACACTGTACACGAAAGGTGACAACAGAGTTTTCAATTCTGATATGTCATGATAACAATCAACTAGAGAAATCAATAAAGGGAATGACCGCTTGATTAACATTGGAGGTTGCGTGATAATTATGGAGAGATGATGTTCGTGTCACATAACAACACTACTTGCACCTACAGTGAGGTGATGGCAGTAGAGAAAGATGGGCATTGCACAGGCAGACAGATGGTATTTGTTTTCAACAGCATCAGAGAAACATTGGAGAACATCTATTTTCAATGTGGACGGAAACGTAGCTATTATATGCCAAGGACCGGGCTGTGATCTGACAGTATGAAGATGAAAATGTTGAAGCGCCTTATGTCTAAAGTTGAACCAATGATGTATTTCAACAAAAGTTAAATTAATAATTCAAATTTATTCAACTGTATCGTAGCTATTGTGAAGCAGTGTCCGTAAAAGCCAAATGCTGCTGTAATACATTGTCAATTACATCCACGTACCAAAGTTATGATAAGAGTGATAGGGCAATGGAATAAAAAATACAGACTAACTCCAGATGGAAATTGCCACAAGTATGCCTCGTGGTACCCCCACTCGATTGCATATAATATGGAGAGCCTCTTCTTAGCATAAGGTCTCAATGAACTGGCCATTACCGCTCCTTTTATGCGACTTTGTCAATGATGCAACAAACCACCCCCAAATGTATCATCGTCAATGATGACCATTATACGTCGATTCCAGGCAATTTCGCCCGCCACCACTTGTACCATCGGATTCTACATGGAAAATGGGTTTGGAAGGGAAGTTAATTATTTGTCATCTTCATATTTAATAGTGTTACGAGTGTCTTCTATCATGGCCGGTGGGTGTTGGTTTGAGTTGTGAGTTGTGGTCGGGAGCCCCGGAAGCGCGCAGGCCAAGAAATCGAAAAGTCCCTCGATCCATTGGGAGAAGCGAGGGGAAACATTTTTAGTTTTTCAAATGGGATCCTTATAACTTGAAACAGCGCGAAGCGACCCGCCGAGTATGGTACCCCTTTTTGTCTTACCAAGACCCCCATTTTGCTTTAGTGCACAGCTTTTTAAGTAGCAAGGGTCTGCTCTGGGTTCAAAGTATTTTTAAGAAGAGGTTTCCCTCATAATACAACTGGCGAATTAAAGTCAATTAATTCCTCCACGCTAGGCAGCTATTTCCCCGACAACATTTGTCCTTCCTCAATAACTTCGGTCGAACTCTAGATCACTACGAATGGCAAGCCCCAGGGCTGCATCTCAAGTTACTTTCTCTGATATGTCACGATTGTTCGTCTATGAAGATGAAGAAGTATACCGCAATAACATAGCTTACAACAAGGAAGAGTATGATGCGATTAGTGCGGCAAACTTTTACGATACAATTAGACTCCGGAATCAGATCTCTTCTGCTCCATATGACTCCCCCGTAGCTTCTCTTCGGCACATAATCAAGACTGAGACCATTACCATTCATGAAGTGATTGGTATTGAGAATTCACTGCTTTACAAACCCTCTTATGTCAAAAAGGTACGCAAGAAGCATTCGAAAGCCGTGTTACAGAAACAGCATGAGCAACGGCAGCAAGAGCTCGAAGACCCAATCAAAAGTCTAGCAGAGTTTGCGACAAAGAGCTCCTCCAAGTCCATCTTTCCTGCCAGAGTTCGCGCTCTGTGGACCACTCACTTGAAATTTTGAACATGTAATTAGCATAGTGACGTACATATAATAACCAACCTTCACACCTATTCTTGTGACCACTCGCGTGTGTCTTTGTCATAGTCGTCTTCCCAGAATTCATTTCCATGCAAGGAACCGTGAAGAAACTCTCCGACCATTCTTAAAGCTAACAGGGATAGACCCAGTGACAAAGTCCTGTACCCTCTCCGGGAGCTGATTCCCATTGCAAAGACGGTGGTAACAACGATAGGTTGTGGGATGGTACCTCTAACCCCTGCCCATCGACACAAGGAACCAAACCAAGAAAGACTCGACCTCGCTATGAAGATAACAAGAGATGTCACAGTGTTCTGGCGTCCTAAAGGAGAGCGCAGGAGCGCCTCCAAAGTATCCAAGGAATTGTTATATTTCCTCTTTAATCGTGGATCTACTCCTCTACTTGAAGGAGACGGCGGCTGTTGACTGTCAAACAACACTGAGGCGATAGTGCCACCGTCTTTTCTCCAAAAAGGCGGCTCATCTAAGTACGACTTTGCTGTCTTGCCGACTTGGCTTGAGTTCAATTTGGCACGCAGCCTCGATCGTCTATTATTTGGAGAAGGACCTGTGGATGACTTCTTTTTGTTCATTTCGTTGCGCAATGCCTCTTTGCGCCCATCGTGAACTCCGCCTACTTGCGATTTCCAAGAGTCATATAATGATTCTGAAGATGACGGAGATGAAGTTGGCGACTGTAAACCTAGCGCAGCATCGAACTTTTTGCGAAGACGTTTCTTCCATATCTTCTTTGGATGCGTGCGTTTGGAGTATGGTTGGGGTCCTTGCCGCTGTTCAGTAGTATTGTATAGACTATTTGGTGATGGCTGATCACTACTGCTACTGTCACCATTATATAATCCGTAAATAGGCTTCGTACTATCTTGCCTTGATCTTTCATTCCTCGGTTGAACACTGACACGTTGTTCACTTCCTGTTGCTTGCGCTGTAGAATTGGCCCCACTGCCGCTGTCATTTGCACTGTTGCTACTACTATCCGTTGCTGCTGAGAACGAGGCAGGTTGTTCTAGCGAATCCCTCTTTGGTCTTCCTGCAACGTTTGAAGGAGGTTGTCTCTCAATGCTTTGGCGTCTTCGTGGCGGTATATTGCTTTCCATATTATCAGGATCACGATAACTTCTTCCTGATCGCCCCGTTCTTCTTCGTCGTCGCCTCCTTCCTGTTTCACTAGAATAACGACGTTGAGACCTCCTCCCATAATCAGGAGAGTAATCCAATATATTTACATCCAAAACTTCACGCCCCCGTTCTTCATCATACCATCGTTTCTCTGCAGAAAAGGGGTCCACAGCCTCGGCGACAGAACCTAATGCAAGCTGTGTCGCCGTCTTTCCTGCTTCTAGAAACCCCATGAGAAAGATTTGTGCACCGTTATCGTAGTATTCATTTTGGTTGTTTGGTTCATCTGGAATGTCAAATGTGTCAAGATCAATCACATCCTTTCTTCTTCTTGCCCTATTGGAAGTAGTAGGATTATAGGTTTCATACAAATCATAATTCTCTCTTCTTCGTCGTGGACGATGCTGATTGGATTTCGCACGGTATTCTGCTCGGTGAGTGCTGTTGCCATGAGAAGTTCTATTGTTTGGTCTACTTGACGTTCTCCCCTGCCTTCTTTGACTACTCTGTGGTTGTTGCGAGCGACGATGATGTACTGCATCTCTTTCTGTTTGGTCTCGTTGGTAATATTCTTCATCATTCACTGATTTGTCGTCGTCTAGAACGACGGCATCAACAATGTTGGGTCCGTTGCTTTGCACCGATGATGTAGACGAAGTAGGAGGAGGCTTTGATGATGATGTTGATTGCGATGCTGGTGTAGACTGATTAGCCTCGTAATATTGATACAGAAATTCCTCCAACTCAGACCGAGCCGCGTCGGGAGGATATCGAATATTCAATCTATTTAACAATTCGAGAATTTGAGGCAGGGTCATCTGACTTATGTTGGGTTCATTTTTTGTGGAGGTATCACGTGTTCCTGATGGGCGGACAGCTGTCAGTTTTATCAGCGTTGGCCTATTGCAAATCGAGGTCGGTATTTCATTAGATGATTGATGCCTGAAACGGCCATTTGGTTGTCGAATGATTGATGTTCTGGAAGTTGATGTCGGCATCGACATAAAAGACGATGATGACATCATCTGTGAGGACACAAGACATGTCGCAATCACTGTGGCTCCGAATCCGCTGCTAGACATCCTGAAGAATCATCAACAACGAGCAACGAAGCTAGTAGGAACACGTATCACTGTTGCTTTAATCCCTTATTGTCGGGGTGTCCTAGCGCTTGATGTTTTGCTGCTGCTGCGGCGGTTTTTGTTGCTTTGTTGTGGACAGTATTCGACGGATAATTCACCTTTTCTTTCGTCTCCTACCTTTGCAGTTGCGATAATCCCTGCGTCATTCACTTCCACCTTGCACTTTCCTCTCAAAAGCACGATAATCAACATGGCGAAGACTATCACCGTTCTATCCCTACTAGCTGCAGCTCTCGGCAGCTTCTATTCTGTAGACGCAGCTGCAGCTGCTCTTGTGGACAGCGCCACTAAAATCAATTTCGATGACAAGCTCGGGGATCTGTCACTGTTTGGAGTTGGAGTGAGGAAGAAGGGTCCAATCAAGGTGAGTGCTTGTTCCGTGGGCAATTGATAAATGTCATACAGTGCCTATGTCGGCTGCAATTCGTATATTAAATTTGATAGCTCGTGCAATGCCGCAGAAATCGCCTGCCTACACGATCATATGAATATGTCATGATAGTATTCGTTTCAAATAATGATGCATATCTTTTCTTCAGATTCTAACACCATTACTAATAAAACGGCAGGTCTACTCGGTGGGAATGTACTCAGGCGAAGACGCAAAAGAAAGTATTGCGTCAACACCCAAATCAGATGCTCTTTCTACACTCTCCAAATCCATAACAGCAAGCAATGAAACATCTTTTGTTCTAAAAATGAATTTCAAAGTAGGGGCAGAGAAAATGGCAGCTGCGATAGCTGAAAGTGTGAATCCCAGAGCAAGCAACAAAGCGCAAGTCGAGACGTTAAAGAAATTGATTTTAGATGGAGTTGCAGCAAAGGGTGCAGCAACACCTGGAACCACATTGCAATTTGATTGTTCGAATGAAGGCGTAAAAGTTTCGGTAGATGGAAATGAAATTGGCGTAGCTCCAGGATTGAAGGAGGCTTTTTGCGAAGTTTACCTTGACGACAAGTGCGTAAGCCCTGCTCTACGAAATAGCTGTGTTGAGAATTGTTGCAACTAGATGATGAGGAATGTTTTGATGAAGAGAGCAGCAAAAAGTAACAACATAAGTTTACCAAACTCCTCCTTTGTCAGTACTGCTACGAGCTATTCTGTTTCATTTACCATGTATTGTTTGCAGGGCTGATAAAAGCAGAGGCGCAACTGTCAGTATTGACACAACTGTGTACCGGCATATCGAACCCACCCATCCAATTGAAATTTTAGTGGGAGATACTGTTGGACAGGTGTCTCAATATCAAGATGGTATCCAACATTGAGAACAGAATGTTGAGCGCCGCGCCAAAAATAACGTCACATCTTTGCAAAACAACTGCACAAACATGCCGAATTCTCATTCCATATCTTGGGTAGCTCTCTCCAGCGCAGCATTGTATTTATTCGGAGTCGGCAGCAGCCAGGAAGTAAAAAAAACCACGTCCAATACACCAGCCTCACAATGAAAGCAACGAATATCTTTCCACTTACTTTTGTAGCAGCTAAACTTCTTCTACTGCCATCGGCATCAACCGCTTTTGTGTCTCCATCTAAACAAATGTTCGCCACTACCAAACATATGAAAAGCATGGATTCGGCTCCGCTCGCCGTCTCACTCTCTTCTGATGTTTCTATTGAGTCAGATTCCTCTGCTGCTATCTCCGCGGCCCAGAAGCAAAAGGAGCTCGAGCAATTTCCCAGAACTAAATTGGCACATCTACCAACTCCTTTAGAATATTGTCCTCGTCTCAGCGAGGCATTGAACGGTGTAAATATCTACATCAAAAGAGATGATTGTACCGGCCTTGCTACCGGAGGGAACAAGGCAAGGAAGCTCGAATGGCTAATGGCAGAAGCTGTCGAACAGGGCGCTGAGTATGTCAGTGAGTTCAACTGGAAAAACTGTGTCTATCTTATGTCGTTGTATGTGTGCACCTAAAAAATGACAACAATCTAACCAATCGCCTCTCTAACAACTCTAACATCGACGTACAACAGTGACGCAGGGAGCAACTCAGTCCAATCACTGTCGTCAAACTGCCGCCGCAGCTGCCAAGCTTGGTTTGAAATGCCATATTCTCCTCGAGGAGCGTGTGAAGGGTGACGCAGACTACAATGAAAATGGCAACGTCATGTTGGACGATTTGTTTGGTGCATCTCGTGAGAAGAGAGGTCCTAATCTTGATATGGCTGCGGAACTGGAAGCTGTTGCAGAGGAGTACCGCAAGAAGGGACACAATGTGTATGTTATTCCCGGCGGCGGATCAAACCCTACTGGAGCACTTGGATATGTCAACTGTGCCTATGAGTTGGTGCAACAGATTGAAGAGCTGGGCATTTCTGTTGATCATATTTGTCATGCAACCGGATCAACTGGAACACAAGCTGGTTTGGTGACAGGCTTGAAAGCATGCGGTTCCACTATTCCTCTGTTAGGATATGGCGTGCGTTTTGCAAAAGATATCCAGGAAGCGAAAGTTTTCACACTTGCCAAAGCTACTGCTGAGAAGATTGGAATGCCAGACTGTGTCGATGCTGAGGATGTAGTTGTTGATTCGAACTATGTTGGCCCTGGCTACGGAACTCCCGCTGAAAGCACTATCGAAGCTATTCGCATGTTCGCTGAGCTTGAAGGACTACTTCTCGACCCAGTCTACTCAGCGAAGGGAGCCGCTGGTTTGATTGACTATTGCCGCAAAGGGCACTTTAAGCCAGGTGAGAATGTTGTTTACCTTCACACAGGTGGAGCTGTTGCTTTGCACGGGTACTTGCACTACTTCCAAAAGTAATTGAACCAAGACCAACGGGAGTGCCAATTAGATAGAATTAGCTGACTTGATAGCCCCGCACATTTGTAGATAACACTTCTTAAGAAGACAATTTTGAGATAAATTCTCACGTCTAGATTCTTATACCCAATCTCAAAGTAGCACTGCGTGCTCGACTATTGATTGCAACTTCCTCGTCAGTTGCCTTTTGCGGTTTCCCGAGTGGTTCAAACGGTACATGGCTTCCTTCTTCATCTCCTTCATTTTGAATTATGTTTCCAAACAAGTCTCTCTCAAATAAGCTTCCTCCTCTTCCACGTCGTCCGACAAGATCTACACTGCCATCTCGAATCACCCGCTTTGCCATCTTGTCTTCCATGCTGTGGTATGATAAAACAGCCAAGATTCCATCGTCACCGTCACTTCCATTCTTGCCAACATTTGAATGATGAGAACCGCTTCTTGCTAGCGCCCAAGGAGCCACCCTCTCCAGCACTTCTGTTAGCGCTCCATCTTCTTCATTGACAACAATTCGCAACGCTTGGAATACCCTAGCTGATGTTGCGATAAGACCTGCTCTCTTTTGCCTAGCAAATGTTGGCGTAACTGTATTGATAGCATGTACTAGATCCGTTGTCGTATGTAATGGTCGTGATTCAATGATAGCCGAGGCAATGCGCCTAGCACGCGGTTCATCACCATATGTTCTAAGAAGGGATATCAATGTTGCTTCATCAAACTCATTGCAGATATCAGCTGCGGTAAGAGATGAAACAGCCGCGGTGGTAGAATTGCTGTCCATGCGCATGTCTAGTGGTCCATCCTTCATGAATGCAAATCCTCGTTCACCTGTGTTGATTTGATGGGATGATACTCCAAGATCGAGTAACATTCCATTCACCCCCTTCGGAAATTGAAGTTCTTCCTCAGATTCGCTGTCTTGTTTCTTTAGTCGTTTCCCCAAGAGTAGCTTCCCACTGGTTGGATGCCGAATAGTTGATAAGAACGTCTACCAAATTTCTAAAGTTCGATTGTACAGGAATGAACATTGGACTTCCTTCTTCCCAGCTGCATGATAGCTCCCCGTTTTTCTCTACGATGTATTCGCTGGTACCTAAATACTTGCTCAATCTTGCTGAAGCTGTAGATATAGCTTCAGAATCCTGATCACATCCAATTAGAATATCTCCAGGACTTAATTGTTCAAGTAAGGCTTGAGAGTGTCCTCCTCCACCAAGGGTTCCATCGACAAATAATCTAGGGCGTCTGATGCTTTCGGATGTTTCTGCAGAGTTTGAAGCTTCGTCTGTTTCAACCTCGTCATCATCAAGAAGGCCAGCCTTTTTCAGCTTTGCCTCAGCAATACTCTTCTTCTTTCGCCATCGTTCCAGTTTATCATCCATCATTTCACCAAAAACTCCTTGTTGCAACAAAGCATCAATACACTCCTTCGGCATAACCGGTGCATGATATTCTGTCGCAAAGGGTGTCACTACAGCAGATTCATCTTGTTCTGCATCTTCAAAGTCTAGTATACCATCAACAGCCTCATCGTCGTCATCTTCACTATCCAATTGAGCAAGTTTGCTCAACTTGATACTGCGTTTGCTAGGAGCTTTCTCTGTCTTTTTCGTCCTGCCTCCATTCTTCTTTCTCTTTGCCATCAATAGTTGAGTTGATGAATGAAATTGCCGTCCTGATGTTGTATCTAATGAGAACGAAGTTAACTGATGCTGCGCTCTTGTTACTACTGGTCGGGCATCATGTTGTTCTCGTATCGGCAGTGATGAGGATGACGCGGATGACACAAATGCAATATTATTGTGCACATTTTGAAATCTTCTTGCATCGATAGATCTTGTGCGAGCAGCAGTTGCTACTACTGCCCTGATACTGGACATGCCGAAGATGGCGGCCATGATCAATTTTGCTATTCTGTCCATGTAAAGAGGAGTTATTAATGCATGAGCAGAGTCTCTATTATGATTCTCCTGCTGCTCCACAGTGTTATTGCGGCTCAAGTTGATGGCTGTCGGATGGAGGTTGGGCCACGTAGAATCTAGGAGAACCATACTAATTCCTATTTTAAGCGAGCGTCGTCCATCCAACTATTCATCTTCGTCGACCTTCACCCTTCACTGACCTCCACAAGAAGATAATATGCCGAAACGAAAGAAGTCTGGCAGCAACAATCCCCTCTCTTCAGCACGGAAAGATGATGTAGGAGGATTGTGGCATCGAAAGTCTGGGGCGGGATATCACCTGTTTTTGTCTTACTATGGCAATCAGCCGATCGGTGTTGTCACCACTGAAGGTGATAGCCATCAGTCCAAATCTGCTATCACTGCACCTCAGAGTGGTGGTAACAAAGCGGCAATGGGCAACTCTAGAGCGGCAAAGAAGCGTAGAAGAAAAAAGAATGGCAGCAATAGTGCATCATCGGCCGATACAAATGTAATTGCAGCCACTAGTACAACATCATCTTCTTCCCAAGAAGTAGATGCATCTCATCCTCTTATGCAAGCTTTTAATTCCGACTCAGACAAATATGCTCACTTGACAAACTTTATACACGCGTTATCAAGGCCATTGCCTCTAACGTTGAGAATACGAAAACATGAATCAGCCGACTCCTCTGAGCTTACTCAAACGTTGTCACGCAACTTTTCCAATTTCGTCAGTCCAGTGGCATATGATCCGACAAAGCAAATATATCAATCTACACCTGGTTCCGGTCTATGCAAGTTTAATCTGGGTCATCAATCTCCAGAGTTAAAGTCGATTGTCGTCGATGCAAGTATGAACGGTACACTGGCACGACAAGAACTAGGTTCGATGCTCCCAGTTCTGAGTCTTGAATCAGTTGGTGCTATGAAGAAAGGTTGCAAAGTCTTAGACATGTGTGCTTCTCCTGGTTCAAAGACGCTGCAAGCTTTGGAAATAGTGGTCAGTAATAGTGAAACAAAGACAAGAGGTAGAGTAATTGCAAACGATGTACATCCTAAAAGATTGGATAGTCTCCGTGATGCTGTACATCGATCGGGTGTGCCAGCAGAACGAGTTACCTACACGAATTTTGATGCGTCGGTATTTCCATTTCCGAAATCGAAGAAGCTCTTTGATGCTATCATATGCGATGTTCCGTGCTCTGGTGATGGAACAATCAGAAAAGATCCGCATATTTTGCCCATGTGGAGTCCACGTACCAGCAACGAGTTGCATGGTCTTCAGCTCAAAATATTATTGAGAGCAATGGAGCTAATCAAAAAGGGCGGGGTTGTCTGTTATAGTACGTGCTCGCTCAATCCCATTGAAGATGAAGCTGTTGTTTCAGCAGCATTGAGGGAAATGAACGCAGACGGTAACTCCTACCAGCTTTTAGATTGGCCCGAGGATTTGTTGCCTGGGTTTACAAGACGCCCTGGAGTTGATGCCTGGAACGTTGGTTTTTATGATGCAAACAATCTTGAGAAGGATGATGACGACTTTGGTAGCCTTTCATTCTACGACACATATGATGATGCTGTAAAGGCGGAGGTTGAAGAGGCGAAAGACTCGTTTTGGCCAAACTCGGAAAACAACAAACATTCTTTGCATCGTTGCTCTAGGTTGTTTCCTCAGGATCAAGATACTGGTGGATTCTTTGTCGCCTTGATCAAGAGGATAAAGTAAAAACTCGTATCAAAGAAATTATGAATTACTTTCTTCCGCTATAATTTTGCACTGCTGCCTTACATCATGTTCTTTTCCAATTGGGCAATGCGCACATAAGTATCACCATCACCCAAGCCCGGGAGATTGAGAAGGCGTGAAAAAGTGACTAGCAATCTAGCATGAGTTCGAAGTTCATCAAGTCTCTGATCAATTGTATTTTGCTGTTGAATAGACACGCCAGCTCCATCTTGTCTTAACGATCGGAACAAGTGACACAACGCCTCCATCGCGGCAAGCACAACGTGATGGAATATTTGCTTCACACAATTATCTAATTGGAAAAACGCTTCCACTTTCACGGTCATTTCCGAATCAGCCTTGGGTAATAAGTTGAGATTGTCCATGAGCACCCACGCCCCTTCCCATTGATTCTCGCGGCATCGATCAAAGAACACAACTAAATTCATCAAAAGTTGGAATGTATTGCCCAACGACATGCGCCCCTCGGACTCCAACGCGTTTTGGACGTACATTTTCCCATGCGCAAGATGAATCGCATGGAACTGACTTGCCGCATTGAACCAAAATTGACGCTTGGTGAATTCCTCCTGAGTAGAAGCAACTAGATAAGCAGCTAATTCTCTATTCATCAAAGTAAACAAGGCACCAAAGTGACCTGATAAGACTAGTAGCTCAGCAGCATCCGCAGGCTTTCCTGATTGGATTGCCACATTTGCTCCGTCAGCGAGGATGGACGATACGTGACTCTTTGAAAAATATGAATCCAACGCTGCATTTGATCTTGATCCATCGGATGCCAACTTCCCAGCGAGTATTTCAAACTGACGCGTTTCAAGAAGGAGTCGTTGAACTTGCTCCTTGACAAATTTACCCTTGCTAGACAACAACACCAGATATTTCAAAGCTGCTTCTGCATCCAACCCTTGCAAGCTGGCCGAAAACGATGCAACTAGCATCGGCACAAGTGTCTGTGACGGTGCATTCGATGCGTTGGAATAATCCGACACAGAAAGCCCAGCTGCATCCATAAGAACCCCCACATGAGTTGCCTGGAGCAATCCCAATCCACCCCCAGCCTCGGCAAGGTAGGCTAGCGCCGTCGCATATTGTTGTGACGCCAACAAGGGCAACGTGTAAGCCCATCCACCAGAAACTGGCATTTTCTGCGCCGCACTTGCAACTCCAGCCGCGGCAGCTACAGCAGAAGAGGCACTAACATCCCCGAAATCATCCTGTTGTTCAAAGTACGATGGTCCCCACTGATTGACAAGTTTGCCCAATCGTGCCACTGCTCGTGACACATTTTGCAATCCTCCCTCACCACCAATACTAGACGTTGTATCCGCAAGATGAAGCGCGTGCCATAGTGAGGCATAGAGGTAGTCTTCTACCGTCTTGACAAGTCCCGAAGATTCCAACACGGACACTTCCGAAATGGATTCGGCTCCACCCAACAATGCCAAGCACGCCGCTCGGTACGGAACGAATGGCATATCCACATTTGCTCCCCCAGACAATGTCGACATGCGTGTCTTGGTCCGTTCATACAACTCACACACCTGTCGACGAGACTGCAACATTGTCTGAGACGGGGACAATAGCGACTTCTCCACCTGTCGTGGTGATCGCGTATTACCATTGGTACTATCACCAAATATCGTTTGTTGATCTTGTTGCAATTCTACCAATTGAGAAATGATGTGGAGTACAGCTGGATCTACTTCACTGAAACTATCATCTCCATTGCTGTTGTTGTTGTTGTTGTTAGCAGCAGTGTATTGTTTCACAATGGACTCTGCAGCAAGTGCATCCCCACATCGCAACGCATAATACAACTGTGGCCACACACCTCCCTGTCCATTGACTAGTTCACTCCCCGCCACAATTGACGTAAACGTCCGCACATCTCGTGCCGATGAAATCAATCCCTCACCACCACCACTTGCTGCACCACTGGTAGTATTCAATCCACTCAACTCCGCCTCACGAACCACCGTACCAACATGATGTTTAAACTGATATGCAAAGAAATTACATGATCCCATGACATTAATCGCTACATCCGTTGCACTACTTGTTGAAGTGGGGACCACACCAAGACTAATGGAGCAATTCAAAATGGACTTGAGTAAGGATATGGCGTTGGAGTATCCATTCATACTTTCGGGGTTCAATGCTTCATTGGTGTTGTTGGAGTTGTTGTTGGCCAATTCTTTGAGTCCCTCTTGGAGTGAGGTTAATAACGTCATTGCTTCGGAAAGTTTCGAGCCAGTATTGTTATTGGTGTTGTTGTTCAAGTGCTGATCAATCGAAACT
The DNA here is from genome assembly GCA_018806925.1 of Skeletonema costatum. Classification (NCBI taxonomy): domain Eukaryota; phylum Bacillariophyta; class Thalassiosirophyceae; order Thalassiosirales; family Thalassiosiraceae; genus Skeletonema; species Skeletonema costatum. The sequence goes on along the minus strand of JAHBBA010000037.1, from coordinate 68,098 downwards.
AAATGAGTCTTGATCAACCCTTGAATATTCGTCGGTAAACTTTGTGGTGATGGAATGATGTTACTGTACACCAATGATGACGATGCACTACCACTTCCACCACCACTTGCACCACCTTCCAACAATGGTACATTGGAAGCAACACCCTCCCCACCCAACAAATACCTGTCACCACCACTCTTCTCACCACCACCACCACCACCAACATTCATCAAGAAGCGATGACCAAGCACCCCCCTCCCCAAAATCTCCCTCCGTTCCACTTCCCAATCCCTCCTCAATCTATTCTTTACTCGTTCCTTCTTCTGCCTTGCCGTCCAGTCATTTGCTCCCCGTATTGCCAATTGGACACAATGTTCGGAATGGAGGGAGAGGATTTGTTGCAATGAAGAGCCGTTGAGGGTGCCTAGGGTGGCTAGTTCTGTGGCGGTTTGTTCTCGATCAAATTGTTCTGTAATGCTATTGGTATTACCAGTATTGTTAGCATTATTGTTGTTGTTGTTGTTGGTGGTGTAATGATCCATCTCCTTCTTCTCTTCACCACCACCACCAATATTGGACGAGGTAGCCACCCTCATCTCCAACTCTCGCACGGATCGTCCCAATCGTGCCGAATCAAATCCATATCCTTCTCTTGCGAATAGACGATGGGCGGATGCTTCTGCTTCATAGGTATTGATGCTGTGAGTTGTGGTTGTGGAGGATGTGTTGGAAGTGTTGAGACGTGATGCTACGGATAGTTCAGTTAGGGATTTGTCTCCTAGAAACCGTGGCTGGGTGGCGGCGGAAGATGAAGATTGTTGTGTAGTATCACCACCAATTCCTCCTGCCACTGCATTGGTAGTATTTGAGCCTCGAGAAGTTGCTGCAGAGTGATTATAGTGACTACGGCCAATGGAACTCAATAGTGAATTGGAATTGGCGAGTAGTGAGTTGAAATCACCTGCGGCTGCTGCTGCTGACGTGCTGACTCCTGGAGTGGTGGTGGTGTGGTGCTGCTGTTGACCAAATCCACCACCACCACCACCACCAATGAATGGTCGAGAAGATGACATGCCACCACCTGATGAAGAGGCTGCGTTATTGCCAAATAGCGAAGAGTTCGACATGATATTATAATTGCCACCACTACTAGTTTGGGAGGATGGTGATCGTTGAAATGGAGACGAGCCACCACCGCTACTACTATTGCCAAATATAGAAGTACTGTTGTTGTTACTGTTGGTTGGAGGAGGGCTTGCTCCTGGTGCTCTCCATGCGTGTGTTGACACCATTGCCTTTTATTTATTGCCGGTGATCGATATGTGATAGATATTTGTGGCGAGCTTTTGTGGCGAGCCGTTTTTTGTGTGTGTGGACAAATAAATTGATGGATTTGTTGATGCACATATCTAATGACATTGTCAATAGACATCATCATCAACATCAACGACAACAATGGAGGCAGCATCCATCCCAACCCTATTCACCTCCCTCTCCATCCCCACAAACCACACCACAGTCGGCCTATCCAACCTCCTCGCCAGCAACTCTCAAATCAAATCATTATTTCATCACAAACGTTTACCAGATGTTGGATGGAGTGATATTCAGATACAACGATTGCTGTTGGAGTTGAGTTGTTTGGATACCAATTGTGAGGAGAGTGTCCGGTGCCAGCTTGGCAATGGTAACAATGGTAATGGTGGTGCGAGCACATATCCACACAGGTGGACAGGAGCAGGAGAACGAGAAGGACGAATCTACTCCCCCCTCGTCTCATCTCGTCACTATGGATTAGGACATGGGATAGGTCGCTCGGGGGATGTTATGGAGGCTCAACCGAAAGCGGTGGGGTCGAGTGCCTTGTTGAGATTGTGTTTGAGGTTGGTGTTGGATGCGGTTAGGCGGGGTGCTGGTTTGACTGGTCTGGTCAATAAGAGTAAGAAGCAGAAGCAGCTGAAGAATGATGGTGGCAATAACAAAAGTGATGTAACCAACAATACTAACAACAATGGGAATGGACCAGCGTCATATGGGACATTATTGCCAGTATGCACAGGAATGTCCATGGCATTGGTATTATCTGGATTGCGTGATCGAGCTAATCAATTGGACAAACTTGCCAACCAACATGATGCAAGTACCACCAACGATAACAACAACAACAACAACAATAATGAATCATCAAAAACAACAACATCAACAGAACGAAACATTGTCCTCTGGTCAAGAATCGATCAAAAATCATGCTACAAAGCCATCCTCTCGGCAGGTCTCACATGCATCGTCCTACCCACCACCACACACCCAACAACAGATGAGGTATCGACCGATTTGAACGCATTGCAAGTTGCACTTGACAAATATTCTCATCGGATATTGGCAGTGATTACTACCACTTCGTGTTTTTGTCCAAGGGTTCCGGATGAGGTGGATAGGGTTGCCAAGTTGATTCAAGGTTGGAATAGTCAGCATTGTCATAATGGCAACAGTGATGAAGACAACAATAAAAGAGGAGCAGGAATAGCCCATGTAATCAACCACGCCTACGGACTCCAATGCGCTCAAACCAACAAACTCCTCAATCGAGCCTGCACCATTGGACGAGTCGATGCCATAATCTGCTCCACGGATAAAAACTTTCTAGTCCCAGTCGGTGGGGCATTGATACTCTCACCAAATGATCAAGTGATTGCTTGTATAAGTAAGAATTATCCGGGGAGGGCTTCAGCGAGTCCTGTGGTGGATTTGTTTATTACGTTGTTGTCAATGGGGTTGAGTGGATACAAGGGCATTTTGGAGGAGAGACGACGACTTGTGGATGTGTTTCGTGTCAAGTTTGATGCATTGGCGAAGAAGTTTGGGGAACGACTATTGGATTGTCCTCGTAATACGATATCCTTTGGTATCACACTCGACAACCTAGTCATCGGTACAGACGACGACAAAAAGAAGAATGTCCAAATTACCAAATTCGGATCCATGCTATTCACACGCTGCATCAGCGGAACACGCATCGTACCCACCAAAGAAACCAAGACAATCTCCGGCCATACCTTTCAAGGATTTGGTAGTTCGTATGATGACTATCCGCATTCGTACATGACTGCGGCGTGTGCTGTGGGGATGGGGGAGGAGGAGATGATGGAGTTTTTTGAGAGGTTGGAGAGGTGTTGGAGGGAGTATGTTGGGAAGAGGGAGAAGGAGGTTAGGAAGAGGTTGACGCAGATGGAGATTAAGGAGTCTTGACTAAACTAATCCATAATGACTTGATAGAGAAGCAAGATTTTTCTGAATCTGTTCGATATTGGCTTTGTCTGTGAACAGATTCTTGTTTAAACTTGCGATGAGCCTTCTACCCACAGTTCACAGTCCTTTTTAGCTTATTCATATTCTTGCTCTTGCCTTGCTTTCTTCAAATCATGTATTGCAGACTAATAAAACGAAATTTCATATTACAAGGTAAATCGAAGTCGATCACATTGCTGTCTACACTGCAAAATCCGCTCCTCATAATATGAGAAAGACATCAATAGAAGGGCCAATGCAATGCGGGGACTTGATGAAGCCAATGTTTTCTCATGAAAAGTGACCTTTACGAAATCTTTTCTGGTACCGGATTATTGTACCGCATACCGCCCAAACAGAAACGACAATGAAGCAAAACGGAATGAAACTCCACTGAAACTGCCAAATAATAAACAACAATGAAAGCACCACAACAACGTCAACGTTACATCGCTGCCGGGGGCCTCACACTGCTCGTTGCCCTTGCCGCTGTCATTGGAAGTGTCGACAGCACCACATCTTTCCGAGCATGTTTCGGTGTGCTTCTTTTGACGCTCTGTGTAGCCCAGCTCAAAGTGGCGGCGGATCTCTACAAACATCGAAACAATCTTTTGCTGCAGTTGTTCCAGCCCGACAGCCTATCCCTCTTTGTGACGGCTGGTGCTATTGCCACAATTGCATCACTTATGTTTGCATTTTCCAGAGTATGATGCGACTTGTGCACTTCGGCAACCAATCATCCTCAGTCAATCACTTTCATGGGAAACTTAATGATAGGAAGGGCATGGAGGATAGGCAGTATTATTAGCTCTACAGCTGCATTTGCAGCATCTGGCGATAAAATTGATGTAGTTGGGGTGGCAAGATTGAAAGTCATGAATGTTCTTAGCACGCATTGTCGCAGCTGGGAAGATATGTCGGCAGCCGCGGGAGGGAGAAAATTGGGAGCAGCAGCGGCATCCGAAGGGTTATAACATTTGCCGACTCAATCTTTGTTGTCATGGTATTACTCATCCCCCAACTTGTGTTGCAAATCGTCAACCTGTCAGTACCCAGTGTTAGAATGGGCAGCGTCGAAACACTTGAGGGCGAAGGGCACTACACCTGCGAATCTAGAACTGGTCCGTATGTTCTCATCGTGGGCATATTGCTAGCAGCAATACCTTTTGGCATCTCGTTGCTTATTAACATCGAGAGTAAAGGTATACCAGATAAATTTCGAGAGCTAGATGAAATCGCAGCATCTATGGCGTCTTCATTTTGGGTGCTTCTTGCAACGTTGCCAACTGTAGGAATGATCGGGCAGGCACAGCCAAATGCTCGTACGTATTTGTTGGCTGCATCGGTATTGAGCGTTGTGCTTCCTCTATTCCATAACATTGCTCAGCCTAGGATGCAGAATGTAACGAGCACGGGCCGTGCAAAAGGGAATGCAAATAGTAAACAGGGAACGTCCATTCAGAGGCAAACGAAGCGAACATCATCAGATCTCTCATCATCATCTCAGGGGCAAGCGAAGCGGACATCACTGATTCTAAAAGCTGCTGAAGAGACAGCTGTAATGGGTAAGATGTTTGGCACAATGGGATCTACATCAAAAGCTGTGGCCATGAACCAGGATATACTTACCTTATTCAAAGCGGAGGGCGATGACTTCTCGTGGGAAGCAGGATTTACGTTGTCCGAGGTACATTCTTTAGGTCCAAAGTCTCTGGAGGTTGTTGTCAAGACACTCATTGGGAGTTCCAAGCTTTGGACATAGCATTTTCCTTTCGAATCCTGATAACGACGAGGCAAATCGGAGGTTTGTTAAATGTTGTACGGATGCATTGGATATCTTCGACAAAGCCCCAGCAAAGAAGCAACTGAGCGATCGAAGCGTAATCTTTCCGGGTTACAGCTTCATGAATGTTATTGCCAAAATGAATGAACATATGTCCCTCCCAACAACATGTCGCGACGAAGAATTTGAAATACTCTGGCAGAGAACTTTGTGAAGGAGACACATTACCAACAGTATCACCAATGTCGCGCCCTTGCCTTTCAAGCTGATATCATGAAAAGACACGGTAAATATGAAGGACGCTCTATCAGTCATCGATGAAATGAAGTCAGTCTATGACCCTCAGCTTCACTCTAGGGTACTTGTGAAAGAATATGTAACAGATCAATGCATTGATTTAGTTGCTGCGAGCACTTTTTGGCTGCATCACTTTGGCCGCAATGATGAGGCACTTCGATTGTGCGATCAGTGGTCGACACAATGTTGCCAGTGATTGAGGCAACAGAACTTGTCACTAAACTTACCATCTTGACTCCTGTTTGCCGCACATTGGTCAACCAGAGACAATTGAGCGCTTCTAAACAGGCCCATGAGCTTTTCAGAACTCATGTTTCTGATCCAGCCGCACTAGCCGGGGGTAAGGCGCATCCATCAATGAGCATGTGCGTGCCAATAATGATAGTTCTGAAGTGTTGCAGCTCGGAAGGTGACGCTTACGCTGATTTGAGTACAGACGTTGCCTACATGCTGAATAGGAATTACCCAGCCTGGTTCGAGATTACATGTCTAACATACTTTGATGCTGCTTGGTCAACAATGTGCGCAGAAGCCTGCCTGTGCTTGGCCAAGATTACTGGTTGTATTTCTCATGACGAATCATCTGTACTCATCAAGGAAGGCCTCAAGTGCTTAGAAGAATCAGCCAATACGCTAGAGAAGGAGGACGGAAACGATTGTTAATAGCATGGCACATTCTTATCACTCCCATGTGCTGTCTGAGCTAGAGAACTTGAGTGCACCTGTATAGACATAAAAGGAAGTGAAATCAGCTTGATAGTGTTGTAATCAGATATCTTTGTACTCCTATCTTAATTTTATTTGGATGCCGCAACGAATGTCTGAAGAAGGGACGGTTCTGTGCGGAAAAACAGAATGATTCACGTTCCCTCATGCTCCCTCAATCTCAATCGCTATCAGAAGAGCAGCTACTACTGTCCTCTTCGTCCCAAAAAGCTGATCGAACCGATTAGACAATGCCCCACGACTATCCGCATCTCTAAGCCAAGCCTTACACACCAATGCATTCGCCACATCTCTATTGTTGAACCACGCAAACTTCATACACATATATTTCATGTAACTTCTTTTTCTAATCTTATTGTGTAGATCATACCAATTTTGTGCTGAAGAAACTCTCTACTACCTTCACCGCCACAAAGCAATGTCCACACATGCTCAACGTCAACACATCATTTTAACATCCTTGAATGACTTGGGTGCTTCCTACTCCTACCCTTACGCGACGGTAGGATCGTCACACCAACTCTCTAATAGTTATTTGAAGGCATGCCAAGCCTGATTGACCTTGATCATAAAGTCTATCACATTGTTGTCAATACTGCAGACGATGCTCAAAAGACATCAATAGTAGGCCAATGCAATGGGAGGACTTGATCTTGAAAGGAACAGAAGAAGCGGCATCCAGCTCGCACTCGATACTGTCATAACGACACCTTCTCTCCCACCAACCAAGATCAACGAAGCCAAGATGCTGCACGCACGCCTACTCCTTCTTTGTTTGGTGCTGTCCACATTAGATTGGCTCTGTCGGTCAAGACCCTCTCCTCTACTCCGCTTGCTACGATGCTGTTGTTGTTGTTGTCTATCAAATCTACATGAAGTCATAAATTCACATTTGAAAAGCATCGAACCACAACGTAAACAACAAAACACAAAATAAAACATCATCTTCCACAACGAGATAACACATCAACAAGAATACACTTACAAATAACTAGACATCAAATCGACAGCAACCATGAATATCTTTTATCAAAACAGCTACTCTTATCGCCTTTCTAGCCACCTCTGGCGTTAATGCTAATACTAGCAGATCCGAAGTAACCTACTACTTTGACTCTATGTTGGCCGCTGATCCCGCCGCCGTCCCAACAAGTGCTGGATCCGAGTCTACCGGCACAGGCACAGTCACCGTCAAAAACGACGGCACCGTTATGATGGACATAAGATGGGAAATCCGCGGCGAAGATGGACCTATCAATGAAGATAATGCTGTCGTAGGCATACACATCCACACGGGCGATGAATACACCAACGGGCCTATTGTGTTTGGTTTCTGCGGGCAAGATCCTCTGCCATCATTCGGAGGTACTTGTCAACAAGGCTGGTCTTATGATAGTGCACAAATAGCAACCAAGTATGCTGGTAAGATCTGTGACAAGAATGTCAAGGATTGTTACAACTACGGGCAAACTTCGGCTAGAGAGGCAGCTCAACTTCTGATTGACGGTCGAGAGGACATGTACGTCAATATCCATACCACCAAGTCATTGGCAGCCAACGGAAAGGCTGGTGCCCTGGGACTAATTCGAGGCCAGCTGCGTCTCAAAGAAGAGTCTCGTCCAGCAGGTTCCAATGAAGATGAATGGTCGACCAGCAGCACATCAAGGGAGATGAAAACTTCTCTAAGAGGAGGTAACATGTAGGCAGTCAATAGTAATGTTAAGAAGTAAGATAATGTAACATAAAGATGCATGCATTACTGTCTATTGTTGAACCACGCAAACTTCATGACACATACATTTCATGTAACTTCCTTTTCTTATCTTATCGTGCAGGTCATACCAATTTTGTTCTGAAGAATCTCTCTACTACCCCACCGTCACAAAGCAATGTCCAGACATGCTCAACGTCAACACATCATTGTAACACCCTTGAATGACTTAGATGCTTCCTACTCTGACGCGATGGTAGGTAGGATCGTCACACCAACTCTCTAATAGTTCTTTGAAGGCATGCCAAGCCTGATTGACCTTGATCGTAAAGTCTATCACATTGTTGTCTACACTGCAAACGCTGCTCAAAAGACATCAATAGAAGGCGAAGGCCAATGCAATGCGGGGACTTGATCGTTTTGTATTATTCCATGTCAAGAAGTATTGTAAGATAATGCATTATTCTTATACGGACCAAACTAGGTATGCTACATATTTCTTTCTTATCTTGTTGAAATGTATTTGTGCTGAAGCAATCCTCAACCCTGTTGGTCACAATAAAGCAAAGCAGCAGATACAAGCTAGAGTCTGGAGGATACCACGACCTTGATAAACCTATGCTTCATGGACGGGGCGGACGGGCTTGCTCCCCATTATTCTTCTTTTATTGTTTCCAAATCTGATTTGGCACCAATATTGAACACAGTTCCATCACTTGTCCCCAATACTTGTCTTGGGGGGTTCTTGGGGCCAAAGCGGGGGCTATCCCCGCTGTCTGACACTGGTCAGAAGAAGCTAGCAATCACATCATGAATGACGCATAAAAGAATTGCATTGAAAGCAATCGCAGTGTTCATAATACTGAGTTCATTACAAAGAGGAAACAATGCCACAGCAACAGACTAGCCAATCGTCTTCCGGAAGCAGCCGGAAGGCTGGAGGAGGTCAAAAGAATAATAACAATAGCAGCAAGAATAGTAAAGGGCGAAAAGGCAACAACTCATCATCTTCAAAGATTGATGAAAACAATCGTGATGATGTTGATGGCCAAGCGCAGCTCTCTAGTAACAAGCAGCGTCAGCGGCAACGTAAGAAGAATAACGGATCAGAAGATAATAATAATGCAGCCGCCGATAATAACGAAATGAAGGGGAGCCATACGCAGACCAAGAAGAACACATCTAAGGCCAAAAAGATCCTCCACGACACAACCACAACACTGCAAATCGTAATGATGAAGCTACCACCATGGTTGATACCAGTGACGGAAAGAAGCAATCAACTAATCGCAGCAATAACAAACAATCAGCATCATCTGCTAAGCGTCAAAATCAAAAGAGTAATGGCAAAAAGAATGGCACAGACAAAAAGGATGACGAAAAGAAGTCTTCCAGCAGCAACACATCAAACAATGATAACAAAAATAACACCAGCGGCGACAATACAACAGCCAATAAAAAGAAGAAGCGTACAGCACGCACCAAAAAGATCAACTATCCACCCCATGCCGCACACTCATCATGTCTCCAACGATACAACTCATCCATGTCCATATCGTCCACCACCTCGTCCATAATTTCATCCACATCTTCTACTACTGGAAAACAAATTATTCGTGGGAAATTACGTGCTCTTCCCTCATCATCTAATAATAACAACAATAGAGGCAATGCTAATAATAAGAGCAAGGCGAATGCATTTGTGACATGTGATAGAGGATTATTGGTACGTGATGTTGTGATTCAGAATGATGTGGATAGAAATAGAGCTTTGGATGGTGATTTTGTCTTTGTTGAGTTGCTTGATGATGATGATGGTGGTGAGGTGGTAAATGACGATGAAGATCAAAAGCAACGAAGCAAGGATGTCACCATGGGTGAATACATGGATCAATTGAATTTGAATGATGACGAGATATCGGAGTCTTGTCGGGCTGAGATGGAAAGTGACGGTGATATCCAAGAAGAGGAAGAAGAAGGTGGAAGGTGGCATGATGACGAAGTGCAAATGAAACTTTGGGATCCTGTGCTCAACCTCCGTAAGAAATCGAAGAAGCAGAACAGCAACGTGGATGGGGGGAATAATATCTCAAACGAGGCAAATGGCGAGCGGCAATATTCTGGAAGAGTCATTTGTATTGTACCACCATCTGGAGCTAGTGGACAACAAGCATCTGAATTTAAACCCGAAGATGAGAGTTACAAGAAGCAGATTCCAAAACGAACAATTGTTGGGACACTTTCTAAATTGCCTGACGGCAATAGGTACCTCTTAGTTCCTAATAACAAATGCTTGCCTCGCTTCATGTGCCCCGCTGGGACGAAGGAAGTTGAAGAAGAGGGGAAAGATGATGCCAACGCCGATGAAATTGTAGAAAAGAGTAGGATGTTGTATCAAGCGGAATATGTCTTTGGTTCGTGGTCTTCAATGAGTAAATGGCCACCCTGCACAAACGTACGAAAATTATGTGGGTCCTGCAATGTCGAGGATGAGACGAAGGCATTGTTGGTGGAGAATGGTGTGGATCACGGTGATTTCCCAGCGGCAGTTCTTCGTGATGTAGATAAAGCTGTGAAATCTGGTAGATTCTTGGAGAACAATAAATCAAGTGATGGTGCAGTTGAAAATGACATGGGATGGAAGCCAACAGAGGAAATGTGCCGTGGACGACGTGACTATCGAAATCATCGCATTTTCACTATTGATCCAACGACCGCAAAAGATTTGGATGATGCATTGCATGTTACGCCTCTCCCTGATGGTCGAGTAGAAATCGGTGTACATATTGCAGACGTGTCTCATTTTATTCAGGCTGGTAGTGCAGTTGATCAAGAGGCTTTGAGACGGGCAACCACTGTATATTTAGTGAATGATGTAATTCCGATGCTGCCTCGTCCTCTGTGCGAAATTGCATGCAGTCTGAATGAAAACGTTGAAAGATTAGCCTTCAGTGTTGTGTGGAGAATGAATCTTGATGGCACTTTGAGCAAGAAGGGTCGTAAAGGAAAGAACAAGCCCAAGGCTGAGGATGAGATTTGGTATGGAAGAACGGTGATCAAATCATGTGCTCGACTTGACTACGCCACTGCCCAAAATATCATTGACGGAAAAGTTGCCACAGGAGAACTTCAGGCAGACGAAACGTTTTGGCCGAAGAGTCGACAGCCTACGGGTGGGCATACCATTGATCAAGTTGCTGCAGACGTTCGCTTGATGCACAAAGTTGCCATGGCACGGAGGCAGTTACGATTTGGAAATGGAGCGCTTGCCCTCAACGGCATCAAGCTTGCGTTTCAGCTCGAAGAAGACAGAGAAACACCCAAGTTATGTGCGCCGTATCCAATTCGAGATAGTAACCGACTCATTGAGGAGTACATGCTTCTCGCCAACTATTTCGTTGCCCAGAGACTCATCACGCATGCACATGGACGGGCGTTGCTACGCAACCACTCCCCTCCAATCGAGCTGGGGATGCAGAGTGTTGTGGACGTATCCAAGGAAGCTCTCAATTTTGACATTGACACAACAAGTTCTAGTACACTTCAGGCTTCATTAAGCCGTCTGAGCCGTGAATGCGATGATGAATTAGTCGTACAATGTATTACGGAGAGCTTGATGACTCCAATGAAACCTGCTGAATACATTGCAGCAGGAGAGCTTGCAGAAGAAGATTGGCATCATTTCGCATTGAACATACCATATTACACACATTTCACATCTCCAATTCGAAGATATCCTGATGTGATTGTCCATCGTTTGCTGCAGGCTACAATTGACGATAACGTGGATGAATTTCCACAAAACCAGGGTGAGATTCACAGCGCAGCGGGTCATTGCAATGACAAGAGAATGGCTGCAAAGAAAGCGCAGGAAAGAAGTGATCGTGTATTCTTGTCACTTTATCTCAAGAAAAATCCAATTACGTCCACATTAGGAGTTTGCTTGAGTGTTGGCGAGAAAACATTCACCGTGTTTGTACCAAAGCTAGGTGCTTCTATCAAAGTGTTCCTCCAAGAGCACGAAGACTGCTTCGAAACTAATGCATACACAGATGACGGTGGGAAACGGCACATTGTTATTAGCCCCAAAACTGACGCAGTTCCTGGTATGCAGCAGTCTGACGATGACACGGGGCCTTCGTGGAAATCACTTAATATCGGGGTATTCACAAAGCTAGAAGTTGCTTGTACTTGTAAAGCTCGACCACCAATAGATGTGAGAGTAAAGGTCGTGGGTCCTTGGAAAGAGTAGATTATGAGTTTACATTGTCACCGGGTTACACTTTTAGACGATAGCGAGTTGACGTACTTTCTACCATATGAAATCCGATTGATAATGGCCGAAGACAACGAGATGGGCGAACGGCCATGTTTGTCGAAACATGGATCAGGGCAGGCAACAATGCAGTGCGTAGAAGATAGCTTTACCTTGAAGCGTTAATTACTATTTAGAAAATGAGCACTCCAACGCTACACTACTCCAAGATATACCTTCTCAGTCAGTATATATATGAAACAAACAAACCAATATTAGCAGAGCAGCTGCTGCTACTGAAATCACTTTTTTACGACAAGTCCTCCCTCGCCCCTCCTCGCCCACCGTAAAAGCGAGCTCCTGCCTTCTTGCACACAGTTTCAACTGCATTCTTCAACCCAGCACCCCCCTGACAAAACACGGTCGACTTGGCTTCGATTTCTCCGTAGTCAAACCTGTTCGGTTGAGTGCTCACAGACTTGCTACGACTCTTGATACTACGAGTAGAATGCGTGGACGCATTCATGCCATGCTCAGAAGAAGAAGTCAAGTATGTAGACTCATGCATTGATCCATGCATAGTTCCATGCATTGATCCATGCATTGAGTAGTCCGCATCATTGCTGTGCATGGTTGATTCAATATTGTGGCTACTATCTTCTGTCATTGAACCAGTGTAGGCCATCTTGACGTCGAAGAAGATACCTCTAGCCTCGCACACTGGTACAATGTTCGAGATGGCAGACATGGCCCACTGGAATAGATCAAAATCTCTCGTGGTGTATACAAGTGAGATCTTTTTCCTGGCAGGTTTATTAACAGTGCACCATTGCAGTCCATCAAGAATGAAGTTGATAGCCGACCCCGCACCAAGCAAAACAAGTTTAGCATCGCGATCCCTTAATAGCTCGAGGCGTACCTTTTAGGTGGACAAAGTAGAGAGGCAAGAGTAATGAAGAAGCACAATTAGATGACAGATCACGAAAAGAGAAGGAGAGAAAGCAACAGCATACAATGAGGTCAAACGTACCATTTCAGACATCTCTCCCTGACGTGGACCTGTCACAAGCATGAGAGGTTCTTCATCGTACATTCGTTGTGTGTGTGAAACTCGGTCTCGCGCACCAAGGACCGGGGAACGAGGACGGCGGAAGACACGAATGACAACGCCAACCGTCCATTTGTGGCCATCACCTGATGATTCATTTTCGTAAGTATCTGTCCCATCTTCCTCCTCGTTGGTATCTTCCAACTCTCTGCCAGAACGATTCTCGAAGCAAGTGAAGACATGCTTTTGCTCAAGGAGGGATGAATTGTTCATGAGCATGGAGTAGTCCGGCCCAACGGTATCTGTGATCCATAGGGAGAGTCCCAGTAAAGCACCATAAAGTCTTGCCCAAGTCTGATCCTTTTCATCGCAGGTGATTTGTTTCTCTTGTAGAAGTATGTGAACACATGCTTGTCAAAGAGGTACAGGGCAAACACTGGTGTGTTCAAGATCCATGAGTGTGGATGAGAATGTCGGCGAACAATGTCAACAAAGTAGACGAGATTGACGAGCCGATGAAGATGTATTCCTGCATGCCACTTGGAAGCAAACCATCGCACACTGATTGGAAGAAGGATGCAGAGGAAGATTGTCATCTCAACCATACGGAAGACGTCATCAACTTGTAGTCCCATTTGCTTCAGCTCTTTTATGTTGCGTCGGTTTTCAAATAGGGAAGGAAGGATATAGAGACAATGTGAGAGCCTAGATGCAAAGACAGAGATCATTTTTTCATTACAATCATACAACATGTTCTCACCGGGATTAGCGTCCCCAGGCCAACACCCAGGCTCATCACTAACACTGCACTTGACAGGAGTCCTCTCTGAAGCAGGCCATTCCCATACTCCGGGTACAACCACAGCAGTATATCCATGTGTAATACAAGGGAATAAGATACTCCAAACGTGCAACAAAGTCATGACACAGAGCCCAATTCCATTCCAAGAATGCAATCGAACGTTAGCATTTACAATGTTGCTTGTGTCAAGTAAATACTTGCGAACGAAGGAAGAAGTTAAGATATGCTCAAGACATTCCAACCTCGTGATGAGAAGGAAGTTGTAGCAGATGATTGAATATCTGCCGCTTACTCGAGCGAGTGAATCGTAGAGGACGACAGACCATGGACCTAGAGTGGAAGGTGGAAGGGAGAGAGTGAATGAGCACATTCATGTCTTTAGTCTTTGGCCAGCCAAAAATAGTTTGTACAATCACATAAGCATAAGAATAAGACGAAGATACTAACCTGGCTTGTACCCTGACAATCGATCCGACCCAGCAGACCCAGCACCGATTGTATATGTCTGTCGAGGCCACACATTCCAAGTGAACCTGTCAGCAATGGCAAGGATGCAGAGTGTGAGGAACCAAGCCCACTGGAAGACTTCGTAGTTGATCCACGGCGTAAGACGCTTGGGCGAGCTAGATGTAGATGGCTTTGCCTTTGAGCTTTCATCTTGCACATCTACATCAATCTCCTCAATCTCGGCTGGTCGGCTGCGGTAGTGAAAGTTGCCACTCTTCTTTTTCTTCTTGCCACGATTGCGAAGCGTCATGCTACTAGTACGTTGGAGTAGGACGCTGTGACGTCTCGATAGATTGAGGGCACTAGGAACTCTCTTGAGCTTGATACGCTTGATGGGCTTTGACTTTGAGGCGTCGGCGACGGTCTGGGCCTCCTCGTCTACCTCTAGTTCAACTTCGGAACGAAGAACATCAGTCTCAGTCTCGATGTCGATGTCGATACGGTCGTAGTTGTAGTAGGCGTAGGCGTAGGCGTATGCAGCCCATCGGTGACCTTATTAGTAGCAGCAGTAGAGGTAGAGCTGATGACCATGCTGACGATGACAATGGCGATGATGATGTTATTATTGATGTTGTTCCTCGGAGTGTAGACTTTCAAGAACAATGAGCAAATGATTATGCGAGTGCTAGCTTGACAAGGAGAGGTCGAATAGCTTGATGCCACTTTTCTTATTCGAGCGGTGACGTATATGACATGTCAGGCTGATCGAATAAGATTATGTACAATACTTCATCAAGATTCATACGATGGATTTAGCTGCAGCGATTTACTACAGATGGGGACGGCATGGTCGTGCATTGGGGTTCAGAAAGAATGAGATCTCAGATCTTCAACATCCAAGGCGTCAAATGCTGCATTGAAGGGAACTTCAACATCAAAATGTGTCTCGTTCAATTGCACTCCTCTCTTTTCCATAGGTAATTCCAATTCGAAGATATGACGAGGATCGACATTTGCCTTGCAAAATTGAGGCTCGCCACAATGCCTGCGCTTTGCACAAAAATGACGGCAACAGCACGTATAACTTTTTTCGGTGTCACACGGACATTCCTCACCAACGCCATTCATCCCAGCATCCGCGATGAAATAGCCTTCACTCGAATTACTTGTATGGCAGATGCGAGTTCCTGGTATGCCGTCAATTATTTCATCAGTGCAGTTGTAAGCGGTTAGGAGGTCATACTGAGCAACAAATGCCGCAAACATCTTTCTGCAGAGAGTAAGCCTGGGATTCCTAAGGCCTAAGATCTTCTCTACGCCTACTATCCTCAATTCTCAACAGATCATTGTGAGCTTCTGCCTGATGTTTGAAATTAGCCTGTTGTTTCTTCTGCACGATGAGTTCTGTCCTACGCATTACATCTCTAATATTTACTTCAAGTGTTCTATTCTTGTCGTCTTTTACAAGTGCTACGAGGCTAGAATGATTCTGTTCAGCATAATATGGACCTGAAATGCACATGTGCCCTTTCACATCATTACGCTTGTACATAGCCCAATCACTACGCCTGTCTTGCCACTGCACGATGTTGTCTATTGTTGCCTGCGATGAGGAGACTTTCGCAATTGCTGCTTCGATGCATACCTAAACGACGGCGGACAAAATAGTATCAGTACAAATGTATTTGATTATCCAAGAAACATTATGTAGTCGAAAATACTTACCAAACAATCATCCTCTGTATCTGCATAGACTGCCGCTCTCATATCACTGGCTATCAGATGCCAGAACTTCGGGCCAAAAGATTTTGCCAGCACACTATCCTTCTTACTGGGGGAGCAGAAATGGTATGTGTCAACAAGCCAAGTGACATTTGGAAACCACATCTTCGCATCTTGTGGTGAAATGAATAAATCACTGAATCCAAACTTTGCCAACTCCTTGGCAAAGTTTGGAGTCATGTCGAGGGTAAAGTTGACAACAACACCGTACAACTCTTTAGACTCCTGAAACACAAATGATTCACTTGCGGGTATCATTTCTTTATTACCATCAATAACTACGAATGTCATGTACTGCATGTTGATGCAATTCATGTTCTCATTGTTTCGAGTATCAAGGAACACCTTATCTCCATACTTCATCAACGCTCCTCGAGAGGCTCCAATTTGCCAGGTGACAGCAACTACGTGATCGTCTTCGTCGTATTGTAGACGGAAATCAAAATAAGGATCCTCTGATCAAAGAAGACAAAATAAAAGAAAAAGAATCAAAACCACTATCATGGCGTCCCTACTTTCCGCTACCAACGCCGTCCACAGCCGCAACGGCCAAAGGCAGAGTACTATATAATAACAACAATACGGGAGACGGGCCACCAACGAGAATGTCAAGTTACGCAATTAATTAAACATCATGAACAAAAGCAACAATAGTATCAGCGTATATGGATTCAATGCCACAGATTGCTCCACCAGCTGGCCATCGATCCAGTCCAGCCGCCGCCACCATACGACTGGCCTGATGATGAACCGTCCCAATCATCATCATTGGCGTAGTTTCCATCGTCGTACCTATCATCATCATACCACCGATCATCGTAATTATAGTCGTCGCCCCATCCTCCTCCACCACCATCATCATCATCATAAAAGTTTCCATCGTCATAATTGTAATCATCACTCCAATCGTCATCAATGTAGTCATCCCCACTTCCTCCTGAGCCTGGATTTCCAGAGCTACCAGCAAAGCCACCAAAGCTAGAGCCAAGATCATCGTAATCGAGATCATCATCTCCCTGAGAAGCTGAACCACCACCGCCGCTTGGTGCTATCGCTGCTTCAGCACTTCCACTACATTGGAATGCATCCCTAGCGTTAACATCCTCACTTTCTTGGCAGACAATCTGTTGGATGAAGTCATATCCAGCTGAAACCTCTGCGTATACACCTGGGTACTGATAGTGCGTTTTGATAAGATTCGAGATGTTTGGAATTAGGATTGAAAAAGAGTACAATGCGCGATGAAGAATGTTTGTTCCAAACAGATTCAATATGCACTTACGCTGGGATCCGCACATCCATATCCCCAAGAGACGATTCCAACCTGAATATCAGTCGCAGCACTGCTGCCTTTGAGGATTAAAGGTCCGCCGCCTTTAGGAAGTTTGTTTGTGAGAATGTGAGCGTTTATAGAAGAAGAAGAACAATTTATTTTGGAGGGAAGCAATACACTTACTATCGCCTTGGCAACTATCCTTTGAGCTAGCTGCTGCGCAGATCATGCTCGAGGCAGTAATGTCATTTCCATAACTTTCCCGACATTCTGAATCCGAGACAACTTTCACAGTAACTTCCATCAGTTTGTTACTCGTCTGCTGAGTATTTTCATTGGTCACACCAAAGCCCATCACAACTACGTTTTGATTATCTTGTGGAGTCGATCTCGAAGAATTAATCTTCACTGGTGTACCTGCCTTTGTTTCACGAGATAGCTTCAATACCATGAAGTCGTTGTTCGTGGTCTGCTCGTTGTATTTCGGGTGAATGAATTCTTTGGACACGCGTACTTTGTCTCCATCGTTATCGTTGTGTTTGTGCCTGCCAATAATGGCGTCGTAGCCGCCACCTGGAGAGGAAAGGAATGTTAGTACGGAGTGAGAGTGTGAGTGAGAGCAGACTTCATGCGACAAAGAAGACCAACAATACAATGCACGTACTTACCTGCACAATGGGCTGCCGACAACACTATATCTTTAGCAATAAGAGATGCTCCACA
Source organism: Skeletonema costatum (assembly GCA_018806925.1). Taxonomy (NCBI): domain Eukaryota; phylum Bacillariophyta; class Thalassiosirophyceae; order Thalassiosirales; family Thalassiosiraceae; genus Skeletonema; species Skeletonema costatum. The sequence continues at coordinate 49,981 of JAHBBA010000037.1, read as the reverse complement.
AAAGTGACCTTGATTTGTATAGTATGGGGCGCATTCATTTGAGTGTGAGCAAGAAGTTGAGGAAATGGATTCAACGATAATAAAAGAACAAACGTACCCTGGTTGTCTTTCAGAGATACCATGTAAGAATATCTATCCTCTTCAGCTTCAACGCCGTTAATAATACGATCGGTATCATCGTCCTTCTCTCTAGCTCTATTCGTATCCCTTGTTCGCTGAAATAGACGAGCTTCGGCGGAGGAAGCAATAAGCAGCTGGGCTAAAAGCAGAGCAGATACTTTCATGTTGGGCTTATTGAGATGGATGGAATGGATACTCCTAACGATTATGAGATGAATTTGATGCTCTAGACATACGTGTGACATGCATTGGTTCTGTCGAGAATATGGTTCTGGAAGGTGTCTACCTTTTTAATGGGATCGAAAGAGTGAGGATGGGATTTGTAAGTGTGACTGACCAAAGGGATCGAAAGAGTGAGGATGGGATTTGTAAAGTGTGACCGACACGAAACAGACACGGAAGTCGGATAGAAGTAGAAAAGTGTCTGTCTTACATCTCTCACTTCAAGCCAGATGACTTCTTACATATTTCTCAAAAACGAGGACAGACTTTCAACAATGTTTATTATAATCAAGACTTCAGCAGATTAAGATCGACACAAGATAAGGAGACTACCAACCGTCTGCTACTTTGATGACAGCTCGACCTGACTTCTTCCCACTCTCCTGGCGTTCGCGAGCATCATCAATATCTTTGATATCATACACGCTATCGATTGGAACTGTCATCCCTGATTTCATCCATTCTCCAACTAGCTCGAGATCTTGACGATTACACTTGACCATGAGTGACTTGGAATGTTTCCCAGTTGCGATGCCAACAATCCAAGAAAAGGGTGGATAGTCAGTGATTTTTGGAATGGTTGATACGAAGGTCCCTCCTTTCTTCATGGCGTATCGCATCTTCATGAGAGAATACTTGCCAGTTGTTTCAAATATCACATCATATGACGCAGCATCCAAGGCCTTGGTGATGTCCTTCTTGGTACGATCAATGACAAGGTCCGCTCCTAGCTTCGTTGCGTTCGATGCATCTTTGGTGGAACACACTGCATGGCCTGACCCTGCCTTTAGTACTTTTGCGATCTGTACTGCCTGAGTACCTACGACGCCACCAGCCGCAATTATCAGAATACTCTTCCCTTTGGACAACCCGCCCTTGTCCCTCATTGCTTGTATAGCCGTAAGCGCCTCAGTTGTTACTGCTGCAGCTACATCCATGTTAATACCTTCGGGGATCTTAGCGCACTCGGATGCCGGAACTGTGATGTAGTCAGTTAAAGTGCCTTGTTTAGTTTTTGAAGAATACTGAAGGTGGCCATGCACTGCATCGCCGACTTTCAAGTTGTCTACACCTTCTGCAATATTCTCGACAATACCACTGAAATACCAGCCAGCATCCAAAGGAGTCACTTTAAGGTTGTGCAAAAGACTTCCAGGAATCATGGTTTGGTTGGCAACCTCGTGGAGAGCTGTGTCAAGGGCAGTGTAGGCTACCTTACTATGCAAAAAGTAGAGAACATTGTCATCGGCAGCGATGTCCTCGTAATCGTAGTTATTCTTCTCTTCATTGGTAGTGTGTAGGATTGATTTCATGCAGCTCTAGAGAGAGTGGTGAAGCCTTGTGAAGCTCGGGAACATAGGAAAGGTAGGCCTAGCTTGGAGCATTCACCCTGAGCATATTTTTATCTTTTGGGAACAGTGTTTTGTTGGAGGTCTAGTTACATTATCTAGGGGGTAAGACATTAATAGATTAATTAGAAGGGGTGATACTCATTATTTCTTCTCAAGTGCATTCCATGGAACCCGCTCTGACCACTCAATTTCATGTTGTTCATGCACAGTGCACAGCATACTTTCATCAACAATGCGTTCATCTCAGTGATTCTTTAGCCAGTAGCATGGGCCGCCGACGTCAAAACAACCGAAAAGGAAACAAGAAGACCAGCAGCCGAGGCAACGGTGAGGGTGGTGATAGTAATGAGTCAAGCAGCAACGCCTCAACGACTGATCTCCCCTTTGCTATTGGCACACGTGTCGAAGTAAGATCGGAGAATTACCGTGGAAAATCGGCCTCTTCTCTACGCACGGGCACCGTCGCTGGGCATTGGAGGAAGCAAAAAAGTGATGGTCGCATAGCTCCATATCTTGTACTTATGGACGATGGCATGGCCCTCTACGCCCATCGTACTGAAGCATTAATGGAGACGACTGTTCCGCCGATGGAGGTAACATACAATATTGGCTGCCGTGTTGAGTGTCAGTTAGCTGAAGGCGAGGAAATATCAGAGGCTACAAAATGGTTTCCTGGTACAATCATCCAAGCCCACCACAATTGGGCTATTTCTCCAATAGACACACCACCATACTTTGTTCGATTTGATTATGGTAGAGAACGTCCGTTTTGGGGACCAGCTGATCGGATTCGTGAGATACAAAGTAAGGATAAATCGGGAAGATTTCCTACGTTGCGGTTTGGAGTAGGGGATCGAGTCAGTTGTTACATGGATAGTAGATGGGTGCCTGGAAAAATTGTACAAACTTGGTGAGTCTGCCATTAATTGGAAAGTATTTATGATGTGGTATATAAGTATGCATGCTCACCCTTTTATTCTTATGTGTGAAATTCTGAAGGTATCGAGAGGATGAGTTTCAAGACGACCACGCAGCACCTTACCAGGTTCTACTTGATACTGGAGGGTTTATTTATTCACCAAGTAAGTCTTGTCCACGTCCATATTAACCTGTTCTAAGGAATTCATACTAACTACTATGTGCTTCTTCACAATCTTAAGTGGATGATGATGATTGTATCATGAAGTCAACGCTACCTCCTCCAGAATTGAGGTTTGAACTTGGAGATAAAGTAAAGTGTAGGGTTGAGGGAGGATGGGAACCTGGAATTATTGCAAATATAGAAGTTTTGAATGGAGAGCGCCTTTATCCCTACGGCATAAAAATGGACTACAATGGAGAGTTTGTGTATGCTCCATGTGATAACGACATGTTCATTAGAAAAATACTTCGGTTCAAAAAAGGAGATAGAGTGGAATGCTATACCGAAGAAGATGGTTGGGTGCTTGGGGAAGTTGCTGAAACGGAGGTTGATGATGATGACGATTTCAGCCATGGGCAAATTATTCCATACAGAGTTCGCTTAGACAACAACGATGAATTGTTTGTAGAATCAGATGACGACTCATGCATCAAATATTCAACTTCACCCCGTGTTAGCAGGGCTGAGCAAAATTCAAATGGATTTGTTCACGTTGTGAGTAGGATGCTCATAAACAATGAAGAGTACGACGAAGCACAAGAAATGCTACAGGAGAAAATTGAAGTGATGCGATCAAAGATCAAAAACAACTCATCACATACCGATGTTGCCAAGTGGAGAGTAGATCTTTCACACTTTCTCTGCTACATGTCAGAGGTTCATCAAGCTAGTGGATCATTGGAGGACATGAAATTAGCTCTAGCCGAGGCAATGGTTTTGACCAAACTTTCAAATGACAAATCAAAACCACATCGTTTGTTGGATGTTACCTCGAAATTGGCTACGTATGCAACCCTAAATGGTGACAACCGCAATGCATTGAGATACTCAGAAGAGGCTATACTACTGGTCAAAGAAACAACACATGGTCAAGATAGCTTTCGATTGGGTTCATTACTAATTGAGACGGGCAAACTCAATGTCGCGTGCAACATGCGAGAAAGGGGACTGACACAAATGTCTGACGGCATTGATATACTTGGTCGTTTGTGCGGTAGTGACAATAAACAAGTTGTACAAGCTAATGAGGAGTATGATCGAATTTGTGAAGGTGAACGTGAATCGGATGACAACTAACCTGGTTCAAACACTTAAGAACCAGTGAACAAAAATACAGATCGATCAGTTTTCGGCATCCTGGGCGATGGGACAAGAGAAGTATATATACTGTACAGTTGCATACAAACTTAAAGTGGCAAAGCTTGTACTTCTTCTGTCAAAAAGATCCATCATCATCATGACGGTAAAAGCTTCCCAACGCTTGAACACAAAATTTAAGATCATCAATTAAAACACATTCACATGAAACTGCTTAGAAAAGGGTTAAATACAATAGCATAAACTTGTATGCAATATGGTAAACAAAACATGTATGAATAAAGCGATTTGGGCGTCGGCGACTCGTAAATGACCTGATGAGGCACTGACGAGATAACCGCCAGCGCAACATATCGTATCTAATGCTGTGAATATGGCGATACGCAGCTTCTAGTGGCCCATTATCGTGTTGGTTACGATAGTATAGAAGGATACATGCCACTGCTCAAGCTCTTTGTATCTGTAGCAGCGTCGCTACAACGTCTTTGGTGACCTGATGAAGCTCAATGCTTGGGCCGCGAGCGCCACATTCAACCACCATGACATATGTAATGCTGTGAATATGGCGATACACAGCTTCTAGTGGCTCGTTATAGTTGGTACGATAGTATATAAGGATATTTGCCACTGCTCAAGCTCTTTGTATCTGAAGCAAATGACTTGTACACATGGTTGAATTTTGCTTTAACACATCTAATACTCTTTTTATCTCGATCAATGATGCGTTTTTTTTCTTACAACTCATCAATGGCATATCGCAGACCAGATACTGTTACTTTTCCAGAGAAATCAATTATTGGCAGCACACAATTACCGTAATTGGGTTCAGGGTCAATCAAGGTTGCGTCAATTTTTGTACCATCTGCAAGTTCAATTGAATACTTCCTCTGAGTTTTGTGTGTCCCCCCAACTCGTCGACAAACTAATTTTGTCGCTGTTTCAGAGTGATTGATTCTCAAATTTTCACCCAAAATAGTGTTTGTATTGTTGTTGTTATTCGGACCGTAGGCTTTTCTCTCGGCAATGTTCAGAAATACACCGTTGGGATATGATCGAGTAAGATTAATACAAGATGGAGCAGTATCAGCACCATTGTCGTTGAATTCTACCCATCCGACCGAACCAGTTGCGCCTTTCTCAAATTCAGCTGTAAATTCAAGCAATTTCAATCCAGTTAATCTATGAGGGAAAACCACTGTTGTTAATTCCGGGGTAGAATCATCCGAGGTCTTGCTACAAAGCGATAATGTACCGTATGCGATTTCCTCACATGTAAACGCATCTTTGTCGCCCACCCATGTGTGACCATAAACACCTTGCATAAGATTGTAATACTCCAACATGGAACAAAACTCATACGTCGCTTTAGGACGATGACGCTCTGGCACAGATCCTCCTTGATTATTGTTTTTCATCCTCATTCGAAGGAACTTGAGGAGCAAACTAAAATTATCTGGATCCTCATCCACAAAAATGTTTCCATCCCGATCCTTCTCCATGGAATCATCCCATCGTCCTGAGAATTTGGCCGCAAGCATACTATCCTCAAATTGAGTGAGAGTGTTGCGTAGGACTGCAATGTTAGTTTGTCCACCAACATTGAGTTGGATGACATCGTTATCACTCCCGATGGATGGGTGTGTTGACTCGAATGATTTGACACGACGATCAAAATCTGCCTCACGCTCCTTGAGTTCTTTTTCTTTGGTTTGGAGGAGGTTATGAAGATGCGAGACGACGTCTGTGATGCTGTCGGAAGTTGTCTCGGCATCGGGTACGTCGGCTCGAGACTTTTTTGCTGCGGATGATGATGATGATGATGGGTCGGCTTCTTCAGTAGATTTAGCCGCCGATGCTGCCTTTCTCTTTTCTGTCGGTGACATTTTCAACCAAGAATGACGTTGTATTGATATCCTCCAGACCTACTGCAATGATCGATTTTGCTCAATGCTCATGCTCAATAAAAGAGTCATATCTCCTTTATTCAGCTCATTTTCCAAAAACGAAGAAATAGTTTGGATGGCGTCTGATGTGACTAAATTTGGTAGGAGTACCCACGAAGGAATCAATACCTTCCGTTCATCCTTGGGTGTCGAGAAGAAGATGGTGTCTCACTTTCAGCGAAGAACAGCGATCAGTCATCATCTCAAGAAAGAAATCAAAAGAATTCAAACCGCCGACGGAAATGACGGCCGTTGTGCAAAATCACATCACAACAGCAACCATCAACTACAATAACAGTCGCTAACTGCGTGGCGTTTCACTGGCACAGTAGAAGAATAAGAAGGATAGCTCTCTATTGCATTTGTCTACCTACTGGCGGTCGTCATTGACTTCTAAATAACGATGGAATACTCCTCCACCAAGAAACAACGCCTACCAGGCATCTCCTTCATGATGGACAACAGCAGCAGCAGCAGCGATGATGACGAAGACGACGATTCCAGCAACTACAACATTCGAAGAGGCAGTGGTATCACCACCAACCTCAGCCACGACGTGACAATGAACAGTGATACAAATTACTACCGCTGTGATCCGATGGAGTCTCCACTCATCACTCACAATGAGGAGAATGACTGCAATAATGATACTGTCAATGAGAGTGATGTTACGATGGAGTCTCCGATTAATGCCATGGCTAGTTATAATAGTGCTGCTTATAGGTCGGCTGGTAAGACTACCAACAACAATACACAAATGAGTGCAGTGGTAGCAGCACCATCGCCATTCTTTTCACCAACAACGAATGCACTCAATCAATCACTCCTCCAGCATGCTGAATCATTAGTAGACACCGCTACCGATACACCATTGGAACGTGTCGAAAACGGAGTGATTAATGTCGTGGAACGGTTGGGATCGGCGTTTTCAAGTGTGAAGAAGCGTACTTTGGGGGATGTACAGCGTTTTAGTATTCAAGAGGAGGAGGAGGAGGAGAGGGGTGAACAGACGGTTGTTTTGGATGTGGCTGCGGCTTATATGGCTAGATTGGCGAGGGATGGATTGTATGATGATGATGATCACAATGATGAAGTGGTTGGTCATTCTAGCCCGAGTTGTGATAATGAAGGAGTTAGAGTCAATGAGAGTGGACAAGAGGAGAATAATACGGCGGTTCCACACTCACCACCACTTGTTGCCGTCGAAGAGGAAAAAGCAGATTGTGATTCAATCCACGATGAAAGTATCCTCGAGGAATCCATCATAGAAACTGTTGAGGATACCTGCTACCACGAAGATAGCAACAACATCGACGATGATGATGAAGAAGAGGATGATCTTTCCTACTACATTTGCAACACTGCCGGATTCTGCAGCTCTGAATCTATTGATGGTAGTTCCATTAGTGAAACTGCTAGTGAAGAAGAAGAAGATGATGATGAATTCTATGGAGAAAATGAGTATGATGATACGATTGATGATAAAAGCTGTAGTCTGGATCTTACTGGGATTGAAAAGATTATGAACTTGGATGATACCTTGCCTTCGGTCATTCCGAGGGTACAGTTGTGTCGTTCAAATTCGGATGTTGATTTGAGTGGTATTGATGGAGTGATGAATTTAGATGATACGTTGCCTTTGGAAGATCTCTGTGATGATGATGATGATGATGAAGAAGATGCTAATGAAACTGGCAATCTGGTGAATGGAGACACAGTTCAGGCTGAACCATCAATCCATGACAATGAAGTGGGCAAAGATGGGTTTGTTCCGTCATCTAACGGTGCTGATTCTTCACGGCATGATAACAAGAAGAGCGACGATGACTTGTTGCCGTCACCCTACGGAGACACTGTTCAAGACGAGTCATCGCTTCAAGTCAACGGAGGTTATCTTCAAGGTGAAGCATCACTTCAAGACAACGAAGAGGGCGACGATGACTTTGTCCCATCAGCTCTCAAGGAAATGATCTCTCAACAAGAATCTCAATTTTCATCGTTGCTTGGCTCAATTTCCAACATGCAATCCACGCCGGGTCGAATCAAGAGACTTGAGGCAAGTCTAATGGGAGAAGAGGATGAGGATGCAGATTTGAATGGGATTGTTGATATGACCAACGCAGAGATTGGTTTGACCCCGGTGAAACGACGACTAGAATTAGTTGCGGAAGAGGAACTGAAGATTGAGTCAGCGGGTAAAGCGAGGATGAAACAAAATGCTTCATTCAAGTCGGGCTTGGAGCCCGGGTTGGAAGAGGGCGATCTACAAGAGAGTGCCGCACAACCTTGTAATCTCCCTGAATCCGAGGCGGAAGATGAGGCTACACCGTTCAAACCGAGTATGGAACTCGAGGTGGACGGAGAGCAAGAAGATGTTGCATCACCTCAAACAGCTACTGAATCTCCTGTAATTATTGCTGATTCATACGAGGCACCTTACAAATCTCCATGGCTATCATTCATATCGAGACAGTCACCACTATCCCAACCACAAGAAGCTGCGCCAACTCCTCCAATCGTGCACGAAGAAGAGGTAGAAGCACAAGATATTCAAGAAGCAACATCTAACTTGACTTCATCATCTGAAGTTCAAGCGCCAGAACCGACACAAAAGTCAGCGAATCGAGACACATCTGCAGATCAAATTACACCCATCGAAAACTCTGAATCTATCGTGGAGAACGACGTACCCGATTCCATTCTACAAATGTTTGCTGACGCAGATAATGCGCTTCAGAATGTTATGGACTCCTCGATCTTCGAAATGAATGAATCGCCCGAGGAGAAGGATGCTTCTGAATCTGATGTCAATGATATTGATTGCATTGATAGTCTAGAGTTAGAGCTAAGAGAGGGTGCTGTATCTGGTAATGATGTAGATGAGCCCACGTCACAAATGCGTGAATCAGAAAAGGTGGAGGAGCCAACAAAGTGCGATGAGGTTGAATTGAATGAATCAGACCAGATGAGCGATTCCTTTTCAGAAGAGAAGCAGATCACTAGCATGCAAAACAATATCAACTCAGACGAAGTTTCGAAACCCGAACCGCTCGAAGACTCAGCCTCTTCTCAAGCGATTGGCAGTGTTATTAAGACGACTGATAATTTTCAGGTTACAGAGCCTAGTCTTACTGGCGAAGAGCCAACGCTAGAGTGCCTACGAGGAGCATTCCTGGCAGCTGAATCGAAACTGGAAGCAGAGTCGAGCGTTCCTGCCTCAGAAACGCCTGAATCTCATGACACTAAAGAAGAAGAGCACTTTGGCAGCGTTTCTAGTGACAATAAGTCAGTCTCTTCTGTTGTCAACGACACTTTCGAGACAGCAAATTTCTCTCTTGGTGATATTGATATCGATAAGACAGTAATTGAGCATTTCTTCTTTGATGCTGAAGATGACATGAAAGATGGCGGTGGTGACAGTGTCGAGAGTGCTAGCGAATGCAATCCAGATTCAGCAACAAAAGTGGAAGACGGAATATTATCAGCATCATTTGAGAAGACGTCATCCAGTGACAACATCGAAACATCAGAGGAAGGTTTTACAGAGAAAGATTTCGTTAAGCTTAGTGGTGGCAATCACGTGAAGAAGTTGGACAAGCTCACGGAAGATGTAGCCACCACTTCTGCCCCTGCGAACGATCTCGCAGACACGACACATGATGTAATAGGCATTGCCAAGGGAGACTCACCCACTAGTGCTTCAGTTGAAACTGCTCTCAATGAGAGCATGTTCATGCCTAATGCATCAATGGAAGTAGCATCATCTCCGCTCATTGTGGAGGAAAGTCTGCCGGCAGGTGTTGCTGTTGCGCACATAACTACGCCAGAAGAAGAGTATGAAAGTGAAGACGGAGATGACGATGAAGATTTCTTCCCCAATAGAGATTTGCGTCCTTCTTCGAATGTGCAGAAAGAATCTGCGCAGGCTACAACTGCTTCCACAGTAGCTGAACAGAATTCTAAACCCATTTCGATCACTTCGAGCAAACAAGATGTGAAGAATTTAATTACGGGCTCTCAGAAAGAGCCAACTTCGCGACTTCCGAAACTTCCCAATAGAAGTATGCAAACTGGATCAACATCTTCTGCGTCATCAAAGCATCGCAATCGTCTATCTACATCAGCAACACGAAAATCAGCTCCCTCAGCGCAGAATAATCTGACTAGCACGTCATCAAAAGACGGAAAAAGTCAACGTGAGAAAGATTCAGCTTCTCAGACACGTCTACCAAGGGCAAGAATCAGAGCAAAGAAAGGTGCCATCACGATAGATGGGAAGGAAAATAATCAAGCTGAGCACAATTCAAAAGACAATTCGATTGGAGCATCTAAAAAGTCCAGTTTTTCCGTCGAGCGGTTGGAACGGCTATCGAAGCCTCGTCGTCAGTCAATGATACCTGAGCCTAGTCCAGTTAAACAACGTGATTTCAAAAAGGTGGCATCGATCGATCGCCTTAGTCGATTGGCTCAGCCTAGGCGACAATCGGTTGCAGCCACTAGCAGTCCGATAAGTCCAGTGCAGAAGAAATCACATCAAAAGGCATCGATTGATCGTCTAAGTCAGTTGGCTCAACCCAAACGACAATCTTTTATACCCACGCCCAGCCCCAAAAAGAAGGAGCATCAAAAAGTTGCCGCAGGAACGCCATCTTTTGTACGACGATCTAAGCTGTTGTCGTCGTCGAAACCTACATCCAAGTCAACAGAAGAGATAGAACAGGAAGAGATGTCTCAGTTCAAACCATTCAAGGCAAAGCCATTGAATGGTAGAGAAGTGCCATCGAGGTTCAAAGCCCTTGACAGAAAACCACCACGAATCAGTGTCGCCCCAGCTGCACCTGTAACGAAGCCTCGCCCTCCTGCAGCTGTAAAGGCCCCATCCTCCCGCTTGTATCAGCCTTCACCTAGGCGACATAAAGTCATGACGTTTGGAGAAAGCCAGCAATCTTATCTCAACAATGGATTGCGTAACCAACCCCCCCTACCAAATGCGTCAACAAAGCTGACGACTCCGAAACCGTTCGCTCTGAGCACAAAGACAAACATAATGTCGAAACCGCCCCCTGCTAGCAGCGACGAAATCGAGCTACAGAAGAAATTCAAAGCAAGGCCATATCCTGGCCCCCGACGACAAACTATGTCGTTTTCCCAGCCAAAGTCATCTGAGGAGTTGGAACTTGAAGAGTGCAGGAAGCAATTCAAGGCCCTGCCACTGCCTGCTTCGGTGTCAACTACAAGAATCAATTACACCAACACTCCTTACCACATCAAGGCGCAACAGCAACATGAGATGTCCATGGAGAGGAAGCAGCTGATTGTAGACGAATCGCATGAGACGGTAAGTTTTAAAGCTCGTCCAGTCCCTCGTACAACGTATGAGGCTCGCAAAATCCAGAGGCAAAGCACCAGTAGTGTTGCCCGAACGGTAGCTCCCCGTCCTCCTCGCTTATCTCTAGCATCGAGAGCGGAAGAAAGAAAATTGTTTGACGATCATGCCCGCTTGTTGAGGGAACAGGACACCCAAGTCAAAGAAAATATATTGAGACAACAAAAAGAATGGGAAGAGGAAGAGCTGAAACAAAAAAGGATGACTACTGCCGAGGAAGGCGGCATGTGCTTTAGAGCACGTGAAATACACATTGAATACATGTAAAGTTAGCGATGATGCTATATATAGAAAGATTGATTTATACATTATATATCGTTAGTTAATGTTGATGATGTCAAATTGCTCTCTCGGCCCGACGCATCGTTAGACAATGATGAAGACAAATTGCTTTCCGTGCCCGGTGCCTTTCCATCATTAGTTGATGATGATGATGACAAATTGCTTCCTGGGCCCGGAGCAGATGCCTCGATAGATACGAATGGACGATCGTTTACTCGGCTTTTCCGTAAATCGTTAATGACTGTTTGCAAAATCTCTATTTGCTTTTCAGTGTCAACGAATTGGTCAATATCAGCAGAGCCCACTTCACCAAGTTCATATACCATGTCAGACTCATCTGAAGCCTCCGAGTCGGAGCTTGTGGATTTTTCGCTACTTTCCTCAGCCGAATCAATCTCCTCTATCGTGTCCATCCAATACGACCGTCTCATCTGTGCTCCGTTGTCGTCGTCATCTTCATCGGCTTCTTGGAAGAGATGTTTGCTTCCAACAAAATAGGTTGAAAACATTTCAAAGACCTTTAACATTTCAGGATTCAAATATTGTTCATCTCCTGTAATACCAGTACCAGAGCACAGCGATGTTGGCCGCATGACACTTGATGCATCTGCTGCAATCGTTTGGTACCACATGTAATTTGGTAGCCATGAGGTATAAAAACTGCGTGGAGTCACATTTGAATTTACAGAGGAATCACCTGTTTGTTGTTGAGACTGAAGTAATGCCATCTGGGAGAGTATGAATTTCGACATGGCTTCGCTGTCGTTTAGTATGTTGCTCATAGTCGAGCTTTGATTTGAGCTATCCATGAAAGAATTACCAGATGACATTGAAAACTGACTACTTTTGAAGTTGGATGCTTTCAATTTCTTTGACTTTGACTTCTTTAATCCTTGTCGCTTGCTGGTTGGAGACTTTGTAGTACGGACAATTGCAGCGTTTAATGCATCCATTTGATACCCAAGATTTTTGTGAAGTTTCTGAAATGGCGGACAGATCTCGTCTATTGGACGAAACGGAGCATTCATTCCCATTGCTAGCACGCTGTTGTTGACACTATTCATTATCTCGTTTGCCTCCTTGACGACAGCTTGGTGCTTCAAATCTTGTTCTGCTAGAGGGTTCTTTACTGAATACATTTCGTCATCATAGTAGTCATCATAATCAATTGACGCTCTTCTCCTTGCCTTCGATCGTAAACTTGGCGGCGTGCTCAAGGCCAATGATTTAGGCCGTATGCTACTCTTCATCGAAGATAACTTACCAGCTGTAGCCCTGGGACTAATCTTTTCTGGCTTAAACGGAACAATCTTTTCTGGCCTGAACGAGGCATCGTCGTCAACGTCTTCGTCGTTTTCGTTTATTGTACTGTTCCACCCAAAGAATGATGACGTGAATGACAACCTCCTCTGAGAGGGATTCTTTCTCTTCGTAATCCGCCCCGAATGATCTGATGAAGCAATGGACGACACTTCATCACATACCTTCGCTCTTGCTAGTGACACTCCTTCTTCCTTCATTCTGTATATTTTGTCTGAGTCCCAATAGATCTCAGGCACACCGTTCTGGTAACTTCCAAAGCTGTCATTCAGCTCTCGTGATGGACTACCTGCCTGTGGAGAGCGGTTTGCTTCTTCTGGGCTCACTTGTCCCAACTCGTCTTCACTTGGTTGCATTGAAAGTGTTGATATCCCCAGTTGCATCATACCATTATGTTCTGAGCCCGACATACTGGGCCGGTTACGCCAGCGATTCGTATTTTTCGAGCTCACCATATCATTCAAAAGCATACGATCAATTGGACTTAGATCAACGGAACTCTTCTTCAACTTGTCGACAATAACTTCCACTCCATCCTCATCTTGGCTTTGTGGTGGATTGCTAGCTGCTACTGGTTGTTCAACGCCCCACAAATTGCGAGTTGACGCCCCTTGAGTGATGGATGCTCTTCGTCCTCTCCTGGGAAATAACCAATCATTCACTTCATCATCAACTGAAGCGGTAGCCTCAATACTTTTCCGCCTGTTCATTGGCTTCTTTACCGACTTTGTTTCCTTTGTTGACCCATCAACTGAAGAGGTGAAAGAACTATTAATCTCACTGTTTTTTCGTCTGGACAGAACCCTTGCCAGCCTCGGCCTTGCATCCTCATCATTCGAGGAGGTGAACGAACTATTATTGCTCTCATTACTACTTTTCCTGGACAGAACCCTTGCCAGCCTCGGCCTTGCATCCTCATCATTCGAGGAGGTGAACGAACTATTATTGATCTCGTTATTACTTTTCCGTTGGAGAGGCATATGTGTCGACTTTATATCTGGACTCTTCTCTGGACTGTTGTTGATGCTGCTGTTGTTGTTATCTATCATGACATCATTACTGACTTCATTCAGATTCCTACTGCCCCCACTACTTCTTCTGTCGTTATCCTCCCCATTAATGAATGATTCCATAGCTTTCCACCTTCCACTGCTCTTAACATTTGACTCTACGGCAGAACTCTTTCTTCCACCGGCTGCGTAGGAATCAAAGGTATTTCGTCTCCTTCCAAATTGCCACCATTGTTGATTTGCAGGTACGAGGCACTCTTCATCTGATTTCTTCCCGTCAATGGCATCATTATTGTTGTTGGTGTTGTTGTTTTCACCATTATTAGAGTTGACAGCATCCCCATTTTCACGTGGGAAAGTATTATTAAGAATCGCATCAGAATCAGTAGCCCGTCGCCTCCAATTGAACCAAGGTGGTCGTTCAGAACTTACACTCTCATCATCACCACCCCTTTCTCCAAGCTGCCGTTGCTGCTGTGATTGCTCGTGCTGTGGCGAATTCAAAGGTAACTCCGGCAATTCCGGCCAGCTAAGAAACACACTGTTTTCATCCTCATCATCATAAACCAAAGTGGTATCGGTATCATTATTATTTCTCTTCGTCTCTTTATTATTTCCATCACTATCATTGCTGTTGTTTAATTCTAATTCCTCCATATCATTTTCCTCGACATATTCAGTAGAGTCTGATTTGTAAGAGTCATCGATTCCAGGAGCATTTGACCATGTGATGCTCACTGCATCTTGATCGCCCTGCTCCTGCTCCTCCTCCTCTTCTTCTTTATCATTTTCATTATTGTTGTTCGCATTGATAAAAGCTTTATCGCTATTAAAGGAGCTGACGCTATGATTGAACTCTCGAATGTCGTAATTGTCATAGTATGCCGGCAGGCCAGGAGGTGGAGGTGGTGGATCAAAATTAATTTTGCGGAGTCTCATCATGTTTGCTTTATGCATGGCCCCCTCCTCTCCAGACATTTATAATTTTACCTGCGTAGTTAAAATAGACTGTGTTTCATGGGCTAAAAAGTCATCTACCTTACTATTATTCTCTCGCCACAGTAGAAGAATTGATCAATGCTTCTACCTCTCACAGCACTCATCACTGCCTTAGGCTCTGAGGGAGGCAGGGCACTCACGAAGGACGTCCACTTGACATGGAAGAGTGAAGAGTGGTTACTGGTGCCTTGCTTCCACATGAACATGATGTGAGGTCATCTGTCACAACGATACCGCGCGGGGTCATTTTCATTTACATGTGCAAGAGCGTATTCTGTCTCATCCACCGGGGACTGGACGCATGGGAGAGCATCCTCCAATCGCTGGAGTCAGCCCGATCGCAACAGGCTCCTCCTCCTCATCATTATAAAATAATAAAAAAAGGACAGTGACTACTAATGCTACTACTTTGACTACCCTTTCTGTCAGTGAACTCAGGAGGAAACTTGATGAGAAGGGATTGGAAGTTGATGGATCACGTGAGGCAATGATTGAATCCATTAAGAGCCATTCATGAGTAGCTGCTTATATGCATTTCTTCTTCGTATATATTGCTGTCGGATAGCTTCGCTGCTCAGAATTCTACCTATCGAATTCCTTTACTTTGGCTTCAATACATACATAGACATCCGACTATCTCATCTGTCTATTTGTTATGAATCCTATTTTGACTTGACCTATCTACTAGATCTCTTCGCACATGTCTGAAGTCCATGTAGGCAATTTATTGAAATAACAGCCTTTTCCACAGCAAACCCGTGCCTCAAGTTCAGCTGTCGTGCAAAGACGCATGCTCATACTTTCACAGTGAGCTTTTGCCTCATCGTAAGACATCGTCTGTTTACAGCCTGTTCGACTACATGTAAGATCGCCGTTTTGCTGTGATCCAGAGCAACAATTAACGGCGATGTTTGATGTTTGCTCATTAGCTAGGCACAAATCCACTTGCTCATTGTTGAGTCTCTTCAAACACCCTTTCGCGGCTTGATGAAAGGAAGGACTAGTTGTCCCTGGAGCTGGAGCTGACTCCTGAACAAAGTTGACAAACACACTGGATACGGGTCCAGCATAACCTAGAGAATCGATAGCCTGCAAATGCACGATGTGTTTGCCCGAAGGAAAGTCTTTCGTAGTAACAGTCAACCTAACACTTTCTTCGTTCGTATCCCAGTTGCCGTCGATGGCGTCCATGTCCCACCTAGTGTCGCCCTCTTGCCAATCATCAGGATGTTGATCTAGGTAGACATAAACTCCTTTTATAACCTGGCTACCGGTTGGGTAGTCTGAGGAGTTCTTAAATTCTTCAGAGGAGATCTGGATGGCGTTCACCATCTTACCATCACTTGCGGTGGCTGATACGCGCAGCTCTCCATTGTCGTGCCTTGCGTCGAGCTCAAAAACATCAGGTCCCTTGATCAAAGAAAATGGCTTATGTGCAATCTTTGCGGCATAAATAAGGGAGGGCAAGTTTTTAGGCACAACCTCATCCTCAAACTCAGCGCACGGTTGGTGGAATCTGGACCCAATCTCGTAGAGCATACTGGCTACTCCCATGTTCGCATACATGTAATCTGATGCAACACCGGTCACAGGATACCTATAGTGAGGTTGTGCGCCGGACCATAGCCTGTATGAATTGAAAGAATGGAGTTTTCTCCCCAAGGCTTGAAAAGCTTCGTCGTCTGGGCTCTTGATGTCATCAAAACCCCATGGGTAATAGAGTTCCCTGCCAAACGCATGGATGTCAGCATAAAACCCTGAAATTTCCTCTCCAAATGCTTCATCCTTTTGCTTCTCTGGTTTCTTCTTTCGTTGACCTTCTGGAAATAGCTTCATTGCGTAATCTACCAAGGCTTGTGTCTCTGGCTCACTGTTTGCTGAAGGGCCATGATAAGTGAGTTTGCATGGATCAGCACTGGACCCTCGAGTATCACCCCACATGAAGTCAAAGTTACGATTAATGTCCACTCCACCTCCACTGCCGCCATCACAACCAACAGGATTCAAGTTCTTACGCCACATTGAACGGGGGTACTTCTCTGCAATATAGGTACCGTCGGGGTTTACATAGAGAATCGCATGAATTTCATTACGTTCAAGAATAGAAGTAATGTCCGCATCGCTTTCATATCCCTCCACCAACGCTTCAATAAACCTTGCGTTGAGCTCGGCGGTTGCCCATTCACGTGCATGAACTCGTGATGCAATGAGCATCTTGCCCTTATCAGGTGATTGACGCGTGCTGTTGGAGGCAGTGATGTTGAATGCAAGGATGTCGTAGCCTCCGGGTGGTAGTTCATAGGTGACGTCATATTTTGTTATGTTAATGCCGGAGGTGCCATACTTCTTGATGTATGATTCACCGATTGTGTTGATTGTCATGAGGTGGGGATACTTCGCGGCAAGGTCCTTCATGGATTGCATCATACCGTTGAGAGAGCGAAAGCACTCACGTCCGCCGATCTTTTCATAGGCTTGCAATGAACGAGATATTGCCGCGTTAACGCGGCTGCCTCGAAGGAGGGTGAGCAGAGCTAGAAACAAAAGGTTATTCATTATTTGCTGCGCCCGAGAAGAAGATGTAAATAATAATCAGATGAGTTTAGTAAAAGAGATTCATTATCCAGTATTCAGCGAGGGGGCAACGACGACGATAACATAAAAATCCATGCATGCTCATGAGATGATGCTGTTGTGTTGTGGCCACGACAATAAGGGCAGTACATAAAAGCCACGCCACGGAGGAGCGGAGTGGCGTTTTTGCTGAATTCAAAAATGTAAAATGTTTACAAGACTCTCTTTCGTCTTTACAAGACTGCTCTTGACTCTTATGCGAAATAAGTATGTACACTTATTCTTAGCTAAGTACCGTACTTCTAATCAATACATACCCTAATAGGATACCGGCTTGGAAAACATTGGCGACCGACTGGGATGTTGCAGCTCACTTTTTCACCACCGCACATTTTTCCTCACATTTTCACTCTCCAATTCATAAGATTGTTCACTTGATATCACCATGGAGAGCATCCTCCAATCGCTGGAGTCAGCCCGATCACAAGAGGCTACTCCTCCTCAGCATCAAAATGAAAAAAGGGCAGTGACAAATGCTACACCTACGCAATTATCCTTGACCACATTTTGCAACTTGCTACGCAACTACGCCTCCTCCACTGCACGACAGAATGACGCAGATGCATCCACAGCAGCAGCGGCAGCAACCACCACCAAGAACGATAAACAAACCTTATCATCCACCAACGCCACATCCAAATGGCTGTACGAACTATCCTCCAAAATCCCCACCCCACTCCCCCCACTCCAATTCTCACTAGGCATCCTATCCGCCATCACCAGCAGTGCCAATGATGAATCCAAACTGCAATCGTCACTCTTTGAATTGTTCGGAGAGGGTGAGACGAGCATTGAGGCTTTATTTGAAGTTATGGGGAGGACTGACGAGATTAGAAGTGATGTTACCGAGGGGGGATTGAGGGCTGTGGCGGAGGTTAAAGGGGGATGTGGTTGCTTCCTCAGCTACATCCGCAGCATCAGCAGCGCTACCACAATCATCATCATCAATGATATCAGCAGAACATGAACATAAACTACAAACACTACGATCCGAAGCATACACTGCAGTCGATATCGCCAACACACTCAAAGCCGAATATCACCACATCAACGGTGGTGGTTCCTCCAATAACAATAATTCGCGAGGAGGGACACACTCTGTCAAACGAGCAAGTGACAAGGAGGCAGAAAAAATGTACAAACGTGCCATGAAGCAGGCTGCCTCAGCCATTACCAAGGCCAGAGATGCTGGTGCTTTGACGGAAAGTGATGAATTGTTTTTGAGTGGGACTATACCCTCCAATGGTAATTCGAATTTGAGTGCCATGGAACAAATGATGTTACGGAATGAAGAGGCCATGTTGTACAATAGCATGGGTGGATTGGATGGGATGAATGCGCAGCAGATTGAGAGTATGAAACGCAATTTATTGCCGGAAGGAACGCGTGAGTATAATGATACACATCAAAGAGGATTGCCACGAGGGACCATTCGTGAAATTAAAGAAGGGCAGTATGAAAAGGTGACTATTCCTGCTCCCATTTTGGAGAAATCACAATTACGCGCCCGACTCAACTTGGATGAAGTCATGGGTGAAGACTCCGATGAACGAATGGCATTTGATGGTTGTGATAGTTTAAATCCAATGCAATCGACAGTCTTTGACGCTGCGTACAATACCCGTGAGAACTTGTTAATTTGTGCCCCCACAGGAGCGGGTTAAAACGAACGTGGCAATGTTGGCGGTAGCATCTCACCTACGGGATGTGGGATTGATTGGATCGGGATATCATGATGATGACCATTTTTATGATAATGGACCAGTGACTACCGGGAAGAAGATTGTGTATATTGCTCCAATGAAGGCGTTGGCGCAAGAGGTGGTGGAGAAGTTCGGGTCCAAGTTGAAATGTCTCGGTATTATTGTACGAGAGTTGACGGGGGATATGCAATTGAGCCGTGCGGAAGCGGATGCAGCGCATATATTGGTGACTACACCTGAAAAGTGGGATGTGGTGACACGAAAGGGGGGTGATGGATCATTGGGTGCGACTTGTGGATTGTTGATTATTGATGAGGTGCACTTGCTTGCAGATGAGCGTGGAGCAGTTATTGAGAGTGTGGTGGCACGGTTGCATCGTTGGGTGGAGAGTTCGCAACGGCAGGTGCGTTTGGTGGGGTTGTCTGCGACATTGCCAAATTATGAAGATGTTGCGACGTTCATGCATGTTGACAAGGCGAAGGGATTGTTTTACTTTGGTCCCGAGCATAGGCCAGTTCCTCTTCAACAGACTTTCATTGGTGTTACTATGCAAACTAAGGATAGATTCCAACGCGAGAAAAAAGATGGACGAGGTGTGCTACCAAGTCGTTACAGATGCTTTGAAGGCTGGACATCAAGTGATGGTATTCGTTCATTCACGAAAGGGTACCGGGTCTACAGCAAAGGCTCTGGGAGAACGAGCATCCATGGAAGGAGAGTTAGATCGCTTATTCACGGGAGGGGATGGAGGAGAAGAAGGTGATGAGAATGAGGCACGCACACGCTACATGGATAGAGTTGAGAAGAGTCGTAATAAGGAATTGAGGGAGCATTTTGGGAATGGGATGGGCATCCATCATGCAGGAATGTTGCGTCATGATAGAAAGCTGACGGAACAAATGTTTAATGATGGGGCAATCAAAGTATTGTGCTGTACCGCCACACTTGCCTGGGGAATTAACCTGCCCGCACACAGCGTTGTTATCAAGGGAACTGACGTTTACATGCCAGACAAGGGTTGTTTGGTTGACCTCAGCATTTTGGATGTCCAGCAAATCTTTGGACGTGCAGGACGTCCACAATATGATACATCCGGTGAAGCAACTCTCATCACTCACTATGATGCCATGGCGCGGTATCTAGACAAGCTGGTGAAGGCAACTCCTATTGAATCCAATTTCATTAAACAACTTGCGGACCATCTGAATGCAGAAGTTGTTTGCGGTACCGTGTCAAACATCAACGAGGCGATTGAGTGGATTCGATACACTTATTTGTTTGTGCGCATGTGCAAAAATCCTCTGGCCTACGGAATAGGAGCAGCTCAGCACGAGAGTGATCCCACGTTGCGCGGAAGGACCAGAGAGCTGGCAATCGAAGCGGCCAAGCTTCTTGATGAGAGAAAGATGGTTCGGTACAATCCCAACTCTGGAAATCTGGCAGTGACGAATCTAGGTCGTACAGCCTCCCATTTCTACATTCGCAATCAGAGCGTTGCTACATTTAATGACATGATCGAGAAGAAGCGGTCATCACCAACCGATGCAGATCTTATTCATGTCATGTGTTGTGCCGACGAGTTTGAGAATGTTAGGGTGAGAGCGGAAGAGCTAGAAGAAGTGGACACTCTAAAGAAAGCATCATGTCCATTGAAAACTCTAGCACCAGTGGAGGAGTTCAGTGGCAAATGTAACGTGCTACTTCAGGCATACATATCGAGGGCGAGAGTAAATAGCTTTACACTCATTTCTGACACAAACTACATCGCATCAAATGCGGGTCGTGTCGCCAGGGCTTTATTTGAGATGTGTTTGAAGAATGGGCACGCATCTGCTGCCCTCAAGTTTCTCCGCCTTGCCAAGAGCTGTGACCATCGCTTTTGGTGGTTTCAATCCCCACTCAGAGCCTTTGACGACTTGAAGAAGAACGTGTTTGTCGCCCTTGAAAATGAGAAGGTCTCTTCTGAAGAGGGATATACTACATTTGAGAAAACAGTCTCTTTACTTGATTTAGTACCCGAAGAGGTTGGGCAAATGTGCCATTGCTTTCGCGATGGGGCACTCATCCAGAAGAAAATACGTCTTCTTCCACGAGTAAAATGCACATGCACTGTTCATCCAATCACTAAAAATACGTTGCGGTTTAGCATTGAACTAGAACCAATTTTCAATTGGAGTGCACGTTACCACGGTGGGGCGGAAGGGTTTTGGTTATGGGTTGAAGATTCGGAGAACAACCGGACATATCACAACGAGTATGTCCTCTTCACCAAACGGAATCACCCTGATAGCACGAAGTTGGAGCTGATCATCCCTGTATTTGATCCTCTTCCACAGCAGTACTTCATTCGAATTGTGTCAGATAGTTGGGTTGGAGTTGAACACCTTATCCCTGTTTCATTTAGGCATGTCCTATTAGGTGGACTGAGTTCACCGACCTTTTTCACAAATCTGTTCGATTTGACACCACTACCAGTCACAGCACTGGCCGACCCGCGTTACGAACAACTTTATCACAATCGATTTGATTCCTTCAATCCGATCCAGACGCAGTTGTTTCACATACTCTACCACACAGACAAAACCTGTTTTGCTAGGAGCCCCTACTGGCTCGGGCAAAACTATAGTTGCAGAACTTGCGTTGTTGCGTATGAAGAAACAGAACCCAAAAGCGAAATGTGTGTACATCGCTCCTCTAAAGTCGCTTGCAAGAGAGCGCCTCAAGGAGTGGAGCAAAAGACTCGGTGCTCCTCCGCTGAATTGGAAAGTTCTCGAGTTATCCGGGGACACATCACATGACTCACGCGCACTGAACAACTCCGACGTTCTCATTTGCACTCCTGAGAAGTGGGATCTGATTTCTCGAGGGTGGCGTGGAGTATCGGGAGGCTTTGATTCGAGTTCTGCAAGTATTGGCAAAAGATTTGTTCGAGAAGTTGGACTCCTCATTATTGATGAAATTCATTTGTTGGGAGAGGAACGTGGCGCAGTGTTGGAAGCAATCGTTAGCCGAACTAGGTTCATTAGTCGTTTCGTTCAAGCTGAAAATAGGGTGAAGGCAAGCAATGGAGGAAAAGTTCCAGAATTGACGAGAATAATGGGACTCTCGACGGCGCTTGCAAATCCCTACGACTTGGCAGATTGGATTGGGATTGATACGGAAGGGTTTGGCGTGGACGCAAAACAAGGTCTCTACAACTTTCGTCCATCTGTTCGGCCTGTTCCTATGGTCGTGCACATCCAAGGCTACCCCGGACGTCATTATTGCCCTCGAATGGCAACAATGAACAAGCCCTGTTATGCAGCAATAAAGGACCTCTCTCCAAACAAACCATCAATGATATTCGTAGCAAGTAGGAGGCAGACTCGGTTAACGGCTATGGACTTGATCAGTCATTCAGCAACGGAAGAGGATACAAAGGCATTTCTCAATTGCGACAGTGATGAATACATCGAGGCTATCGCAAGCACATTGAATGATGAGGCATTAAAGCACACGATTACGTTTGGCATTGGCCTTCACCACGCTGGATTGACATCGAAAGACCGTGAAACGGTAGAGAAACTCTACCTCGAAGGCACAATACAGGTTCTTATCGCAACAGCTACGTTGGCATGGGGGGTGAACTTGCCTGCCCATTTGGTGATTGTAAAGGGAACTGAGTTCTATGACGGAAAGCTGAGTCGATATGTAGACTATCCCGTCACTGATGTCCTGCAAATGATGGGAAGAGCCGGACGCCCGCAGTTTGACAAGGAAGGAGTGGCCGTCATAATGTGCGAGGAGTCAAAGAAAAACTTTCTAAAGAAGTTCCTCTACGATCCATTCCCTGTTGAATCTTGCCTCGGCGAACGAATGTGTGAAACGATCAATGCGGAGATTTCTATTGGCACTATTAGTTCATTGAGCGATGCTATTGGGTACCTCAAGTGGACGTTTTACGCTAGGCGTGTGAGGATGAACCCATCCTATTACGGTGCCACATCATCCGAGGAAGATGATGTGGAGGATTTCTTCCTATCCATTGTTCAACAGACAGTTGACAAACTGCAAGAGCACGGCTGTGTTACTGTTGAGAAAACTGAGGGTACTGATTACTACGTCGGTGGTGCATCGTTGGGAAGAGCCGCCTCCAACTTTTATCTCCAGTACCAAACGCCGAAGCAGATGCAAAGCGGAACTCGTAGTCTGAAGAATATGTTAGCCCAACATGCTTCTGGGACAAAGAAAAGTCAAGTTGCAGGATGCCTTCCTACTTGGAAATGCGAAAACTTCCTTTAGAGTACAAGGCATCCAAACTTTAACATCGAAGAACGTAGTGTCAACATATGGCATAGCCAAGATTTTGCACTCCCTATCTCACACGCACGAGTTCAATGAATTGCCAGTGAGGCACAGCGAGGAAGAACTAAACTTGGAACTTAGCAGGTCGTTGCCTTGGGGATACGATCTGGGCAAGGTATCTTTTTGGATGGACAAACAAAAGGGTGCTGGGAAGAATATCCTCGACATCATGTTGGACCCGCACACGAAGTGCTTTTTGCTATTGCAGGCATTCATTTTCAGGGCCAAACTTCCAATCAGCGATTACATCAACGATATGAGGACTGTTGTCGAGCAAATTCCACGTTTACTCGCTGCAATGGAGTTTGTTGCAGAGGACGATAAAACCAGCGCTGGCAACTTTGAGTTATTTTCTGCCTTTCCATTGGTTCGTCGCATCTTCAATAGTGGCGTGATGCCAGATACACCATCACCAACAAACGGTCCTTCTATCAAACTCAGCAATATCAAGGTAGTGAGGGAGCTGAAGAAGGGGTCTCACTTTCATACTTGGTGCCTTGACATCGATTTCAACGTGTTTATGGATGGATGGAAAAGGCCGTTCAGCAAGAAAGCCAACAAAAACACCTCTGGTGGTCAAAGTGTTAGCATCATTTTGGGAACACTCAAGGGCGGATTTCTACTATGCAAATCATCGTTTTCCATCCCCGACTCTTTGAAAGATAAATCATGGAAGAAACACATGAAGTTGGAGTTTGAATGGAGTATTGGTGAAACTCAATCTGGCCCTTATGCGGATGGACAAGTAGTAATCTTGAGGGTTGTCAACGAATTTGTCAACGGGTGCGACTTTGAAGTTGAGATTTCATTGAAAGAATAAGAAAATGCTCTAAAGAATAATTCTTCCAGTTAAATCTTAGATTGCATACGCTTCTTAGCCTTCCTTAGCTCCAACTTTGCCAGAGTAACTTTGTGTACTGCGTCTGGACCATCTGCTATTCTCAGAGTGCGCAAACCTACCAAAGCACGAGCCAATGGAAAATCAGAGGATACACCAGCACCCCCAAAAATCTGCACAGCTCTATCCACAACTCTACTCGTATATTCTGGCACGGCCACCTTGATCATGGCAATCTTATCCCTCGCTCCCTTGGCACCAAGCTGATCAATATCATCCGCACATGCCAGTGTCAGCAATCTCGCCGCCTCAAGATCACTTCTAGAATCAGCAATCATTTCGCGACAGGACCCATGCTCATGTAAAAACTTGCCAAATGTTTGACGCTGCATTGTCCGTTCCAACATTAACTCATAACAACGAGCTGCTAATCCAATTGCTCTCATGCAGTGATGGATTCTTCCTGGACCAAGACGACTTTGGGCTATTTCGAATCCTCGTCCCTCGCCCAAGATAACGTTAGTTTCATCCAACTCTATATTGTTGAGTGATACTTCGGCATGGCCATGTGGAGCATCGTCACTACCAAAGACAGTCAATGCCCTCACGCATTTAATACCAGGATGAGACATTGGTACAATGACAATAGTCTGATGTCCACGCTGCTGCTTTGCAGTATGTTGTTCTGCAGCACATGACGGATGACTGTAATCCATTTTGCAAACTACAAGTGCAACCTTGCACCTGGGGTCCATTGCCCCCGTACTCCACCACTTTTTTCCATTCAACACATACCGAACACGTCCATCACTTCCTACAATTTTGGTCAACTTGGTTTCTAAATTGCGTGCATCCGAAGAGGCCACATCCGGCTCCGTCATTAAAAAAGTACTACGTATATTCCCCTGTAACAATGGCAAACAAATATTGCGCTTGTTGCTCCTTTGTACCATGTTTCAGTAACACTTCCATATTGCCAGTGTCGGGAGCAGAACAGTTGCATGCTTCGGGTGCAAGAGAGGATCGTCCCATTACCTCACATAGAATTCCGTATTCTCGATTGGATAGGTAGATGGATGGTGAAATCTTGATACTGTTGTTGTTGGTGTTGTTGGATGATACCAAGTGATTAGGAAGCTGATGGGGTAAAAATAAATTCCAAAATCCCAATTGTTGCGCCTCCTTCTTTAATTCGTCAATGATGGGTGGTACCGCTGCAGCTGTCCATCGATCCCCTCCGGCAAATTTGGATATGTGTTCATCATATATTTTTTCGGCAGGGATACATCGTGTGTTTACGAATGATTCGAGTTTTGTTTTGAGAGCGGATGCTGTGGGGGATAGGGCGTGTAGGGACATGATGATATTTTTTTGATATTTTGTTGGGGTGTTGTATAATCTCTCAGGACCTTAATATTTTAATCGAGTTGCAGGAAGTTGCAGCGATATTTATCAGATGAAGTGCAGGGCCGACGTGTTACGTATGCATAGAGAATCTGAGCTTGAGGAAGATTACAGAGCTCTACTTTGGTATTGTAGCACATCAATAGATCATGGTTGTGCTGTGTGCTTGGAGGGTTGCGTGGGCCGTGGCGTGGGCAGAGTGGAGAATGTCATGTTGATTTGA
Organism: Skeletonema costatum; assembly: GCA_018806925.1. NCBI lineage: Eukaryota > Bacillariophyta > Thalassiosirophyceae > Thalassiosirales > Thalassiosiraceae > Skeletonema > Skeletonema costatum. The sequence goes on along the minus strand of JAHBBA010000037.1, from coordinate 23,962 downwards.
GATTGGCGTCTCATTCTTCGCCGCCAGGTCAAGAAGTCAAAAATCAAATCAAAATCATCATCGCCCAAAGATCCTCCTTCTTCCGGTTCTTTTGTGATGGTTTGATCATCGATGGTATCAACGAAACTATCGGCGGCGAAGTAAAGAAGTACAATAGTTATCGATAGAAGGCACAAAACAATGCTGGGATTCAATTCGCTAACAGCGGCAGTGGCCCGTTCCACAATCGGAGCAGTTTCCAACGCATCATCATCTGCTTCTTCTTCCAGAACAACCGGCCTACTGTTCCGTGCCCTCTCCACAACTACAGAATCACTCAAGGTGAAGAGTACCACACCTCCACCTGTTGCCAGTCAAGAGGAGCGTATTAAATATTTCAAAATTTATCGATGGGATCCTGATCATCGTCAAAAGCCAGTGAGTTGAATTGATTTCATTGTCATTTTTGATCTAAAAGATGATGTATTCCTCAATAATATATACTGACTCTTTTCCTCATCTGAAAACGAATTACATATTATATTATTATGTTATCCAACAGTACCTCTCAACCTACCCCGTAGACCTCAACGACTGCGGCCCCATGGTCCTCGACGCCCTCATCAAAATCAAATCCGAACAAGATCCAACACTCACATTCCGTCGTTCCTGCCGTGAGGGTATCTGCGGATCATGCGCCATGAACATCAACGGACGCAACACCCTAGCCTGTCTATGCTACATTGATCCCAAGGAAGAGGATGAAAAAAAGGCTGCTGGAGGGGATGTCATGAAAATTTATCCATTGCCACACATGTACGTAATCAAAGATTTGGTACCCGACATGGGAAACTTTTACGAACAATACCGTTCCATTGAACCATGGCTTCAAACCAAAGATGGCAAATCGGAAGGACAGGCGGAGTTCCTTCAAACTCGTGAAGATCGTGCCAAACTCGATGGAATGTACGAATGTATCCTTTGTGCGTGTTGTAGTACCGCCTGTCCATCCTATTGGTGGAATGCCGATAAGTACCTCGGACCGGCGGTGTTGATGCAGGCCTATCGATGGATTGAAGATTCGAGGGATGAGTTTCAGGATAAGAGGTTGGCGGAGTTGGATGATGCGTTTAAGTTGTATCGTTGTCATACGATTATGAATTGTACCAAGGTTTGTCCGAAGCATTTGAATCCGGGGAAGGCGATTGCTCATATTAAGAAGAAGCTTGCGGAGAAATAGAGTGGTGGTGTTTATTATTTATGCAACAATGATGGGTGGTGAGAATTTGAGTGAGTTGTAGATGGATTGGTTCTGCTGGAATAATATGATGACTGTCTTGACAATGATGGAAGTCAAAGCAACAAGATAACAATGTGACAAGTGTAGTAAACAAGTTTATTTTTGTCTATGTTCATTATATTTATTATGTATTGTATCAATCCCAGAGTTAGCACCCTTTGTGCTTTATGCGTTTATCGTAGCTCTCTAACTTCCGTGTTCACGGAGGTTAGAGCCACTACAATCTTAACAATAAACAGAAGAGAAATTGCTCTCTTTGCAGACATCACTTCCAGCCTCGAGGACCATGGCAACTCGTACCGCTTGAGCCAGTATTAACAAACGCTCCGATGATGCGTCATGATGTTGATGTTGTTGTTGATGATGATGTAAAGGATGTTGATTATCCACCATCTCATGTGTAGGCGACATGGGCGGTGACACCATTCTAGAAGATGATGTTGGACTAGATGGAGGAGTAATCTTGTTGGATGATCGTGAAGCTTTCACTCTCTTTCGTAGCTGGGTTAGACCATCCTTGTCTCCACGGCGGAATTGAGGATGTGCGTATACACCTTTGTTGATCTTGGCGAAGCCATACTGTGATGTGATGGGTGTTGACATAGTTACACGTTAGCTGCATTGCTCTCGACATGTCGTCTGCAAAAGGCATGTCATAGTATGTGCATATCTACAACTTACCAGATTGAGATTTCTTTGAAAGGAACTGAACTTTGACGTCTTGAAATAAGCAGGGAGTATCTCCTCTGAAAACACTGCCACATCGGCAATGCGAAATGCCCGGCCACAACTCGACCAAGCGATGCATCCACTCCTGATACGGTTTGATTCCATATCGAGCATTTCGAATAGCTTTCGAGGGAATTGTTGTGGAACGCCTCGCTTCCCGGTTCGAGGGTAGTTGCTCTTATCGGTGACTTGCTCTTGTTGTTGTTGTTGCTTCATCATGATGTCAGTGAGTTTTTATGGAATGGATTCTGATGTTTACATAGTGCCGACAAAAACGTTGACATCACCTCGAGCATTTCGAGTCAATCAATCAGGACGACGTGTTTGCATGGAGCCTCACGTGATTGAGTTGGATTGATGTCAATCTTCTTCGGTGAAAGCATGTCTGGTATTAATTGTTCGTAGCTCAGAAATCCGCGTTATTATACACGTCAGTAAGGCTCTGGATGATGTCATCATTTGTCTTGGCTTTCTCTTGCATCACCACCACATCAGACATCCGCATCTCATTCTCGAGCTCACGTTTCCCAAAGGTCTCTCTTCAAGAAGCCGCCAGATGATGGATCCGATCTATCTTCGGAAACTCATGACAGCCACGATAGCAACAGAAAATGACGGACAATACAACCATAGACAAACTAACAGCTGGTCTCAAGGATAAGCTGAAAGTGGACGCTGCTCCATTCGTACCAGCCAGTTTCACTGCAGCCAACAATGATAACAGCGACGGAAAGAAAATCAAACACAAAGCTTCACAAAAAAGGACATAATAATAGGGGAAAGAATAACAAGCCAAAGGAAGCAACGAAGCCTCAACAAAACAATGATGGAGGTGATAATAGTGCGCCAGATAATGCAGGAGTAGGTAAAGAAGGCAATGCAAAGAACAAGGGGAAGCACAAGGGCAAGAAAGATTTGGAAAATCAAAATCATCTAAGCCACGTAATAATGAAAAGCAGAATACCGCAACCGAACTCAAGGAAAAACAGTAAAGATAAGCAGCAGAATGATGGACCTGGCAATAAAGAGAAGCAGGGCAAGCCAAGTGACAACAAACGGCAGTCACAGGGCAAAGACAAGGGCAACACTAACAAAGGACAAACAAAAGCACAAAAAAAGAAACAGAATAATAATACTCGTGTAGATATTCGAGATGAAAAACAAGTAGATGATGCAACTTCAAAGCAACCACAAAAACAAGAGAAGCACAAAAAGACGGCCAAGCCAAACAAAAAGTCTGTTGCATCATCATCATCAGCACCTACAAGCAAACAATCCATTCCACCCAATCAACCACAAACTACAAACGATTTGAATTACGCAGCAGGGCGTCCCCTAACAGTAGTACACATTGCCGAAAAGCCCAGCATCGGCCAAGCAATTGCCGTCGGTCTAGGAGGGGGAGGGAATAAATCCTACGGAAAATCCCTTCCTGTGCACGAGTTTGTAGATAATTCACCCTTCCCCAAGGCACCAAAAGCTTCAAAAGTAACTCATGTTGTATCATCGGTCGCTGGACATGTGTTCAATGTTGATTTCCCTTCGGAATTTCAGTCGTGGGATACAGTGGACCCTGCAGAATTGTTCCATGCTCCTGTTGTCAAGAAGCCGTGTAAAGGAAGTGTTGTGAAGCATTTGCAAGAAATTACCAAAGGTGCGGATTTTATGGTGTTGTGGATGGATTGTGACAGGTGAGCTTTGTAGTTTTGACGTTATTGTGGATATTTGGATAGCATATGTCACTCACACTTGTTGTTATTTAGAGAGGGAGAGAACATTAACTTTGAAGTTCTAGAGTGTTGTATGCATTTAATGGCAGGCTCTGGATCTAAATTTGATCGTGTCTACCGAGCTCATTTTAGCGCAATCAATCCTTCTGATATTATGAAAGCGTACAATGCACTTGGCAAGCCAGATAAGTTCCAAAGTCTCTCTGTGGATGCTCGCCAGGAATTGGATTTGAAGGTGGGAGTGGCATTCTCGCGATTTCAAACACGTTACTTTCAAGGGAGATATGGTGACTTGGACAGTGCCGTGCTATCGTACGGGCCATGCCAAACGCCAACCCTTGGCTTCTGTGTGCAGAGGCATTTGGAGATGGAAACATTCAAACCGGAGCCGTATTGGCTACTTGATTTGGGAATAATGAACTCGGGAACGATGTGTCGAGCAGTTTGGGACTCAGGGAGATCATTCAATCGCAATAAGGTTGACAGCTACATTGCAACATGCAGAGACGCAAACCCAGCGAGTGTTGCTAAGGTTATTTCTGTCATCACAAAAGACAAAAACCAAGGCAGGCCTGTCCCGCTGAATACTGTCGCCCTTTTGAAGGCATGTAGTAAAGCACTTGGTATTGGACCCCACTCTGCATTGCAGATGGCTGAGCGCTTATATTTAAGCGGCTACCTGTCTTATCCACGAACAGAATCTACTCGGTATCCAAAGTCTTTTGATATTGCCAGTACATTGCAAGATCAGCTTCAGGACAACCGATGGGGTTCTTACGTACGAGATTTACTGAGAGATGGCGTCAACGTAGCCAAAGGAGGAGTCGATATGGGTGATCGTAAGTGCATATTTCATGTTCATGTTGTTGGAAAATAGCTGCGTTTGTTTCTCTTCAACACTAACCATAACTCTTCCTCTTTCCATCTTCATCAGACCCTCCCATCACACCCTGTCGACATGCTCGAGCTGGAGAATTGACTGGAGACATGGCAAGAGTCTACGATCTTGTAACGAGACATTTCATTGCATCCGTAAGTCATGATGCAAAATGGAGATCAACAACAGTCAAGATATCAATTGAAGAGCTAGGTGAGAAGGGTGATTTTACAATCCGTGGTAAAACGCTCATCAGCCCCGGATTTCTTGCTATCATGCTTCACAAACAATATGGGGACGAGCGTGAAGATGTTCCATTTGGTGAGGAAGAGGAAGAGGAGAAGGATCTCCCAGAGTTCAAAGAAGGTGATATGTACGGCCTGTTCTTTTCCGGCTCGAAGAAGTCAGGAAATAAGATTTCTGTAGCTCCGACGGGAAAATTTTGTACCCTTGACATCAAAGAAAAAATGACAACTCCTCCAACATACCTTACCGAGTCAGAACTCATTAGTAGGATGGAGAAACACGGTATTGGAACTGATGCTTCAATTTCTACCCACATTGAAAATATCATCAAGCGTTACTACGTCGAGCTCATTCCTGGCAGGAAGCTAAAACCAACGAAATTGGGTCTAGTACTTGCGCAAGGTTACCACCTAATTGATAATTCGTTGGTTTTGCCAACGATTAGATCAGATATTGAGGATCAGTGCAATAACATTGCCAAAGGGCTTGCTGAAAGAGACGATGTCGTGAGGAAAGCAATTGATTTATTTTCTGCCAAGTTTAACTACTTTGTAGATAACATCTCAAAGATGGATGTTCTCTTTGGAAGTTCATTTGCAAAGCTACAAGACGTCGGTAAGCCATTCACTAGATGTGGGTTCACACGAAGGTACCTTCAATTCATTACAGGTCCGCCACCTCGCCTGTATAATAAAACGACCGAGACTGTATACGTCCTTCCTATCGGTGGTGAGATCAAGCAATGGACTGGGCGCAATTGTCCAGTAGAAGGATGTAACTTCGAGCTATGCCTATACTCTGTTGGAGCACCGCCTAGAACGTTTCCACTGTGTCCAAACTGCTTCAACTCACCAAAGCCAGAGTGGGGTCACGTACCGGGAGAAGATTCGACCACCACGCCTGGCGATGAAGAAGATGAAAATAAGGAAAGGAATATTAGAAGAATGGCTGGGAAGAATATGATACGAGAATGCCCACACCCTGACAAGATGCCATTGATTGAAGAAATGACGGTGTCACCTGATCCAGAGAGCAATGGTGTCCTTATTCTGGACCCGCATCTAGGTCCTAAGTGGCGCCTAGTCTCAACCCGTGAACCTACGATTGTACACATGCCGAAGAGTGTTGAAAAGGTCACAGTTCTGAATGCCAAAGACGAAGTACTTGGTTGCAGAATGATGTCAATCGAATTCAAAGAAGGGGAGTCGCCTTTAGAAGGAGGCAAAAAGAAGTATACGTCGTGTTTTGCTAACGATGAAATGCTACAAGGATTAGTGAGAATTCACCATGGAGATGAAAGGATGAAGGCTTCTTATCGTGGCGGTAGAGGTCGTGGCAGAGGCGGTGGTCGAGGAGGCAGAGGTGGTGGTCGCGGGAGAGGTAGACGTTGATCGCTCTGCGTGAGCAGTGTAAAGACCAAGGAACACAACAATGAACAAAGAAAACAAACTGTTACTTAGATATTTAATGAATTAATTCAATCGCCTTTTCTTGCTGGTCGGTTCCTGCTCGCTGGTGCTACTCATAGCTCTCTTTAGCAGTTGGAATGGTGCCGTGGCCAAAGACACAATTGACTTCGCAAATCCACCCGTGCCTACATCCTTTGCAGCATTTTTCATCTTGAAGTACTTCTCTAGAGTCAAAATGTCAACGTTTCCGAGTCCATCGTGTAACTTGTTTCTAACGTGCATTGCAATCAACTTCAAAGTAGACCAATCGTCAAGAGCAACACCTTCTTCGCGTCTCGTTCCTACGAAGAATGATGTATCATCTATCCAGATAATGTCATACTTCAATTCGCGAAGAATGACATCACCCTCGCCTTCGCTCCCGGCCATCAAAGCTTGAAGTATATCTCGTGTTGAAACAGATGTAGTGATACCAGAGACATGAAATGTTGTGTCAATGGAAAGGCCGCACGATAGAGGGTCATATAAACCAGCTGGTCCAGAGGTCGACTCCAAATCGATGGTGTACAAAGACACGTGCATGTAGATCATATTCATACCAAGATATTCACGTAATAGGCTATCAGACGATTCATGCAAGAGTGAATTGAAGGACAAGTCTAAGTTCAGCAGGTTCTTTCCTTCAAGAATGCGCTTCCCCAGAGCGTTGAACACAGAACCTGTCATGTATGCGTCCCAGGCAGCCTCATGCGCCTGCCCTTCGAATACTCCACTTTCTTGGTTACTAATCATTGGGAAGAGAAATTTTTCACCAATATCCACATATTTCATTGTGTCAAACAAGTCTCCCAAAGCGGTGCTACCTCCCTTGATTTGAGCATCGCTGTACTCTGTTGACATCACCTTGGTGTCAAATACATTTGGAAAGTAGTGCCTAATCTGCATTTTTGTCTCTTCGAAATTCTTTGGTAGGGAAGGATCATGACAATGAGTCAATAGAAACATCAAATCCATCAGCCCGTTATGAACAATGAGTGGGATTTGACGCCCATTTCCTCCCTCATTCAACGGCACGGAGGGTGATGGAAACGATCCATCGAGAAATCCCTCAATCCTCTCTTTTGTCAAGACCTTTCCATTACATACATCACTGATTGCTTGAAACACGGTAGTAAATCCAAGATTGCCAAGCAACAACTTCTCCCACTCCTCAACTTTCAATCGATTCTCTCGCCTCTTGCGTTTCCTCGGGACTTAATCTAATCACTCTAATTTGATTCCGAGCTGTTGGCCCAGCATTAGGACTGAGATCGGCTCTTTCCAGCAACAGACCACTGTATTCTGCCTCGATAGTTTCGTAGAGACACCTTCGCAAGAACGCATTGCACGGTGGTAGCACTAACGATGTCCCCTCTTGGCCATTGATCAAGTTGTGAAGATTTGAATCATCACTATCAATCCACTCACGTAGGTTCGCCATCACTCTAGCCACGAAGGCAATATCATTGGTACTTGTTAACGCCACCCTATCCTTCTTTGTTGGTGTTCTATCCCCGTTCTTCTTTGCCTCATTATTGCTATGTTTGCGAAAATACCGCTCCTTGAGCACCTCTGCGTGTTTCACAGTAGTAAAGGGGACTCCCTCCTCAAACACTTTGTTAAAATCCATGTTGTTTTCCATTAGGAATTTGATGGTAGATGGATTCAAAGTAAGCTCCCGATCAGACCATGCATTCGGAAAGATGTAAAAGTTGTATATTCTAGAAGTGTACTCCGGCTGTGGTGGCTCCTCTTCTTCTTCCTCCTCATACATTCGAATACCCGCAGTTGCAGCCGCACGAGCAGCAGCCTGGGCATCCGTGTCCCCTGGACGTCTGACACTGAAATTGCCCGAAGCAGCAGCTTCAGCAAACGCCATGAATCTATCTGCCTCGTTGTCCTCCTCGCGTTCTGTCAAATCTTCCAACTCATCTTGATTTAATGCCCCCTCGCGATGCATGAATGCATGTTCCATGGCATCACTATCACCACCATTGGCTAGTAATCGTTGCTCCTCTTCGGCGGCAGTGGATGATGCTCTGGCCCTACTCGGAGAGCCGCCGCCACCACCACCACCACTGGGCGATGATGGATCTTTATACTTCGGATTCTTATGGAACACAGCAACACCCACTTGAAGGATCGCATACCGCTCCGGCACCTCCTTGAGAAGATTCGTATAACGCTCTGATGGCAACTCCACTTTGTTCGGACGAGAATTGCGCGAGCCGGGAAGTGAGATGCCGGTCATCTCCTCATCGATGGATACGAATGAGGCGGTGGGGAGGTGGATTAGGAGGTCGCGTAGTTGCTCTAGGAAGTTCGATTTTGTTACGTTCACCATGGTTTTTGATTATATTATAACGCCCTTGTTATGTCTATTTACTTGATTGTAATATAGCCGCGTTGTTATGTCATACCAATGCAATACGTAGGTGTCAAATTTTCACATCATCGTGGCGCTCTGATTGGCTTGCGATTCGAGATTCTGTGGATGCGGTGACAGAAAAGATACGCCGCTAACTTATCGCCAACGCCAACACAGCAACGATATGTTGTATTGTAGCATCGGTAGGTGGCTAAGAGCTATCGGTGGGTCTGTCAGCGGTTCAAAATTTATACATCTTCAGTTGTTCTCATTCTATAAGTGATAAAGAGATGTCGCTTGATAAATCTGTATTTAAATAGATGTCAAGGTGGCTGATCTATCTGTACAAATCATCTAGTTAGATGCTTCGTGTCATCTTTCCCATGCTTTTCATAATGCTCCAAAGCCTTGATCAGATCGCGGGAGGAAAAATCTTCCTCATCTCCATCATCATATACTACATGCCAAAAAGGAGGTCGTTTCGTATCGTCGCACTTTGTGATTTTTCCAAAGAAACATTCGCCATCAAAATACTTGGATACTCGTCTGCCAACGAAGCTGTAAGGCTCGGACTGTGTCATACATTTAATGTCATCTTTTGTCCTTGCCTTCTTCACTGCTGAGAGTTGCTGTTTGCAGCACCTCCATAGCGTGTTTCTTGAACCTGCTGTGACTGGAAACTTTGGAGTTCTCTTGTTTGCTTTAAACTTAAACTGTTTCGGCTTGTCGACCTTTCTCTTTCTCTTGCCTTTGGCCTTTTTCTTTCCATTCTTATGTTCAACCTCAGTTGATTTCGTAGTGGTGCAGGTAGTACTGCTCAAAAATGACATGACAAGTCTACGACTTTCTATTGAACCTCTAGAGAGTCCCAATCTTTCCAAAGCAAGTCTGAAGTCATCCTCACTCACACTATCGTCCAGGGGACATTTTCTCTCCAATACGAATCGTTGAATCGTCTTCCGAGAAATAATCTACACCGTCGTCTTCGTTTTCTATTTCGTAATTGCAGTCATTGTGCGGTATTTCGTAACGATACATACCCCGCGTGATTTCTTTGGTGGCATCCTCGCCCATTCGACGTCTCTGCTCTATGCTGTAATACTCACATACCTTGCCATCAAGCCATATTTCGTTTTTATTTTTGTCCAAGTAGCGAAAGCGTGCAAAACTGTTGCTATGGCATCCAGGATATCCTTCGTTGGTTCCATCCTCAAAATCGTAGTCCAAAAGCAGCTCTTCCCCAGGTATGATCTCTCTCGTTGCTACAATTGTATTATAACCACTTTCATCTTCAGATAAAAAGTCAAAAGTCACATTAGGTTTTACTCCCCTGATATATTTGCAACTATTGATGTGAAAACTCGTTCCTCATGCATCATCAATCCCCGCGTTGGGAACAGGATGGCATTTTTCATCATCACTCAAAAGAAAATGTGAGCGTATCAATTTTCCAACTGCCTCAGGAAGTGTTGAAACCTCTTCTGGTGAGAGATACGAGACTCCGTCCATATCGTTGAAATGAAATACAGGTTCTCCCCTCCCGATGGTTCGAGTAGCAATTACACCGACACCGTGGATTGCACTTGGTCCCAACCGGGTTTTTGTCTTGTTGAGAATGGTCATTAGCTTTTGTTTCTGCAATCGCTCTCTTTTACGACGCCGCAAAAGCCCGGCTGAATCAGTCTTACCCTTTTTCAACGGAGTTTTGCCATTGGTGCGTAAACGACCACAATTGACCTCTTCTTCATGTGATAAAAATCCTCCTTTCTTCCTCTTCGCCCGCCTTTTGGTATTTGATTCCAGCATCCTGCGCGTCCGTACGTAACCGCAGTGGCTCTCTCTAGAATGATGTTGTTAGGTGTGGTGCGTAGAGGCGGTTCGGGGCCGCGCTAGCTACTTGCAATTGCCGCAAGAGGGAAGAGTGGAAAGTGGAAATGAAAAAAATGGTGTCCACAGTCAAAAAGTCAAAAAAAGCGCGCCAAAACGTGGGAAGAACAAAAGGAAGAAAAAAAGAGAAAAGATACAGCCAGCCGCCAGACTGCTCGCCAACACCCGCCCAATCCACGTGCTTGCTTTAGATTGGTGTTTTTGATTTTGTACGAACATCACACAAAGAACATTGGACAAGATCACTTTTGTACCGGTGGGTCAAGGTCAAGACCACCCGCCGCAGCCGTGCACTGTTGCTCACGACACTCTCTCTGCAGGGAACACATCTCATGTTATAGCTATATCTTCTTGTGTGCTTGGCAGTATTCTACCAGACTCAAGTTTCCGCAGGTGTCCCTAGATGTTACCGGTACCAGCACATTCTACTCCTCAGTAGATTATGGCACAAGGTCTCGCACAGGGGAAACTCCTGTAGCTTCACTGCAAAGAGTGTGTTGATTCCATTTATCATCTATAGTATGTACTCTTCGCACATGCAAAGGGAGATCTTTTGGAGAGAGAGGGGTTGAGGTTGAGGAGAAGTCTCTATAAGTAATGGTAATGATAGCAATTTAACTTTATCAGGATATAGGCATGGAGGAGAAGTCAAACTACTTGACTTGTGTATATATAATGATTGAGAAGGAAAGGGCCTTCTCTTGACCTTGACATCACCTCATGACTCTAGCTCTAGAGAGTTGTCGAGAGTAAACTTCTTAAACTTGAGAAGACCACACCAATTACGCGCGGCTGGACTATTATCTGGCCAGACATCATTTAGTCTACTTACTTTATTGTACCCAACAAGTAAGAGAAAATTTATGTCTTCAGCGTGTTCGCATGTGGTATTTTTGGGTACAATATACAGTTTGGAGAGGATGCAGGAACGAACGTCGTATTGAGGAATAAGGAGACAGATGACTTTGGTCTCACTGTGGCGATGTGACAGAATAGAAGCTTAGCAGACATTAGACATGCTTTTACGTAGCTTTTCTCATACCTCAGCGTATTTACAAATCGGAATTGATGTGTGCGAGACTTGATTCGCGAGTGCACATGCAGATTCAATCCCACTACGACCACGGATACTTGGCCGACCAGCAACAAACATTATACATTCTAAGAATGAGATCTGGTAAGACACTTTTTATCCCACCACAATTTCGTCCCACAGCATTTCTTTTTGTCACTAAAGATCTCATCCCATGACTCCGCAAGACCCCCACAAGGCGAAGTTCCAACGCAGTCTTGGACGCACGTGTTTTAGCTAAGTAGTTGAAATACCACTTGTCTGAACCTGAACCCACAGCTTCATTGCCCAAACACTTATTTATATCCCAGAAAAAGTGTCTCTCGCAACATTTTCGGAGCGTTTTAGATAGATACCAAACTTGATTATTGGGCATATATGTAGGCATTTTGTTGTCGTTCAGGTTCAGACAAGTAGGATTACTGCTACTGCTTCCCCCATATCAATCGGGATAGTACTCGCCATCATGCGGGTATAATGACGAAAAGGAGTGGGATGATAATTAGATACTTATAATTTGGAGCAGTTCCATTATTATTAATGGTATTGATGTTGACGAATCACAACTGTAATATGTTGGAGTCAATTGAAATATGCCATATGCGTTTCCACTGCTGAGCGATCGTCAGCGTTACAAAGTTACAATCGAAAGTAGTCTCTTTTTAATCACATTAATATTTATTCCCCTAGATACTGCATAGATATTTTCCCCTGATTCGTTACACTTATTACACAGCAGATATACTTTTCTTTCCCCCCTTGACCTTGACTTTTTCCACTACTTGGACAGACCTACTTGTAGCTGCACTTTGAAACCCAACCCAATTTGTTTTTGCAGCACTGTTCTTTAGTGCTGTAGAGCTCCTCCCAAAAGTTCGCAACACCACCACAAGGCGACGCTCCACTGCAATCTTGGACGCATTTCGCGTCTTCGTAACTGACGTACCACTTATTACTCCCTACAGCTGTAGTACCCAAGCACTCGTTGATATCCCAGTAAAAATGCTTCTCGCAGCATTTTTTGAGTGTGGTAGAGAGATACCACTTTTGATTACTTATCATGTAGTCTGGGATTTTACCATCCGCTAGACAAGTGCTTGTACCTCCCCCAGACCAATCGGGATAGAATTCACCGTTAGTCAACTCTGGTGTGGTCCCCGTACACGTATATAAATCCCATTCATAGAACTTTTTGCAGCATTCTTCTCTTGTGTTGGATAAGAAATATTCATGATTGCTCAGCATATACCAGGGCTCTTGGCCGTCATCAACGCAACCTTATTGGTGCTGGATCCCTTCCAATCAGGGTAATATAGCATCACATTGCAATCATCATGGTCGGGAGGATATCTTCCCAAGCAAGATTCATACAAATAGCCCCCGAAGAACTTTTTACAGCAGGCTGACATAGAACTTGATAGCCAATCTGTCGGGTTATAGCCATGTAATCTGGTTCGTCGCCATCGTTCCTATTTGAAGTTGAATATGAATTAGAGATTAGAGGTATAGGATTGTGAGAATGTAAGCACAAAGAATTTCAACACACGAAGTCATAAAAGTGAAAGAAATGACTCTTACCTGCATCCCTCACTCCCACTTGTCCATAAAGGATAGAACAAATTGACCCACCCGCCCTCGAGGGTGATTCGGTAGGTGCGGATGAAGGTGAGCAAGACGGTGTGGAAGAAGGCTCTGACGATGGTTGCGAGGAAGGCTGCGAGGAAGGCTCAGAAGATGGTTGAGATGAGGGCTCTGAGGAAGGCCCAGATGAGGGCTCTGAGGAAGGCTCGGACGAAGGCTCTGAGGAAGGCCCGGACGAAGGCTGAGCAGACTCGGAAGGAGTCAAACTAGGCTCAGACGAAGGCTCAGATGAAGGCTGAGCAGACTCGGAGGGAGCCAAACTAGGCTCAGACGATGGCTCAAACGACCTCAAGGTAACAATGGCCACTGGATCGGACACTGCGATAGAATCAATTCCTGTAAAGCCAGCGAGTGCAGTAATCGCTCCATCTGCTGCTGCCTGACTTATGGAAGCAGTGATTGATCCAGCATTCGAAGCAATACTAGTAGACACGACTCCAGCCGTATCTAGAAGAGCCTGTTCAGCCGCAGCACACGCATCCTCAGGAGAGCAGAGAACTGTTAAGGTAACTTGATAAACAATCGTAACAGAACCATCACTGGAAAGCTTACGAGTAGAAATAGCCGACAGAAAATCACCAAACTGAGTGACAGAAACAGAAACTGTTGAGCCACTTGGAAGAAAACTTCTCCAAGTTCCTTGCAAGAAATGTATACAAAGCATTAAACTCGTCGGTAGTGTAGTTGCTAAAATCAACATTAAGAAACTCCATCTGCATGGAAACTTGAAGATTTGCACGGACTTTCCCTCCCAGTAAGGTAGACGGAGAAAACTGACGGCGCAGATGACTCGGAGGGAGTCAAACTAGGCTCAGATGAAGGCTCACTGCTTGGATCACTACTAGGCTCAGAGCTCGGCTCAGACGAAGGCTCGGGACGACGGTTGAGATGATGGCTCTGATGAAGGTTCTGATGTTGGATTGGTAGAGTATGATGGATTCAACGATGGCTCAGGACGACGGCTCAGCTGACTTAGAAGGAACCAGACTTGGTTGAGACGGACGGCTGAGATGAGGGCTCACTACTTGGCTCTGAACTCGGCTCTGACGAAGGCTCAGATGAAGGCTCACTGCTTGGCTCACTACTAGGCTCAGAACTCGGCTCAGACGAGGGCTCGGACGACGGTTGAGATGATGGCTCACTACTCGGCTCAGATGTTGGATTGGTAGAGAATGATGGATTCAACGATGGCTCAGATGATGGCTGAACAGATCCCGAGGGAGACAAACTTGGTTGAGATGACGGCTGAGAGGAGGGCTCACAGATGCGCATGTGATCAGCTGGAATGACCTGCTGAACTTGCGATCCGTATGACCAAGCAAGGGCTAGATTGTCCCCACCCAAATATTCCTTCATTAGAGCTTCCATATAGTAGGCGCTACCAGCAGTGAGTGAGATTTGTGCTGACTGCTGAGTGGAGTGCTTATCCCATTCACGGCTGTTGGTCCAATCAGGAGGAACAACATTCGCAATTAGGACTTTGTTCGCTGGATCTTCATCTAGACTCAAATACAACTGACCTTCGTCATCTGATGCAATCCAGAAGGTATAGAGCCCAGTTTCAGGTGCTACAAGCCATCCCTTGATACGTTGACCGTAATTGCTACCAATGTCCGTCGGGGGCTTCAAGAATAGATCCAAGCCTAACCGAGCTATCGGGAGGAGTGCTCAAGTTGTTCGTTGCTGTCATAAGGCTGGAGATATATTTTCCTCCTCCAATGCCCGTCCAAGTTTCAAGTGTAGCCCCGTAGGTACATTCTCCTGCAGATGCATCGGTTACATGAGTGTATGAGGTAGAGAATACACCAAGGATGAAGAATGGAGTTGCGGTCGCATAGATTTGCATGATGAGAGATCGATAGTAGGAAGAATAATATGTAATTACCTGTCAAGCGCAGTAGAAGAGTGAGCTTGCCAATCCGTTGCCGTTGTGTTGTGTGTTGGTTGTGCGTGTTGTGTATGTTGGTGGTCAATATTTTCACGGTGTGGCCGAACTTGCTCTTCCGGAAGCATTACTCTGTAGAGACAACGATGTAGATAAACAGCCTGCTGTTCGTTTTATGGAGGTGGAGGATGATGAAAATCGGGCAGCAAAAACAACATCGTCATCGGTTCTCTTTCTTGTAAATTCAAAAGCATCTTGGCAAGATGTCGCATCTAGAAACACATACAAGGCAAAACCAGAAATCGAGACCAATTACATGCACTTTGCAAGCTCTCAACGCTCGCTTCGCTTTCTCGTAAATTCAAAAGCATCTTGGCAAGGATGTCGCATCTGGAACACATATTGTACCTAACAAGGCAAAACCAGAACTCGAGACAATTACACTTTGCAAGCTCTCAATTCAATCGCAAAGAACCCCAGAACCACCCCTACCACCGGGGGAAAGGGGCGACGAGAGAGATTGAGGAAGAACGCCTGCTTCGCCCCCGCCTCATAGGTGACCAAAAAAAGCGTCCCGCCGATTATTCCGCGAACGCCATCCAAGCCATTTCACCATGGTGGTGGGTAAGATGGTGGGTAGGTGTATACTGGTTCAAAATGGTGAAAATCCCACTTAAGGTCGTTTCTCTGGTTTACCTCTTCTTCGCGGGTTTTCGGGGAAACCCACGAGGGCAAGCCCCCCAAAGGTACGTACCTTCTTTGTGTACGTAGTCGTACTTACTTTTTACCTGTAGATAAGATACCAATAGTTACTGCCGACCATGGTTTCCGATTGCCTTGCCTTCTGTAGCATGCTAAGTTGTACCAGAGTGACAAATGGTGCTTGGTACAGCTAGCGGACACTATAGAGAAGCTATTTGCGTGTTGATAGCGTCCAATTCAATGTTGATCTTGTACAATAGTTTACTCTAATTTAGATTCAATTCTGCACCACTGCTAATCCTCCTTTTCTTCTCTTGTGGAATTGTTTGGGACGATTGGAAATGCTCACCCCATTTTAGTGGAGTGTAGCTGGTTGATAGCATTCGCCAAATGTCTTCGTGATCCTTTGTATAACCCCTTCTCCAGCGAATACTTTGATGTATTCGACTCCCCCATGCGTTTCGATGGAGTTCAAACCAGAGACTTTTTCCTTTTGTTGGCCGAGGAACTCGACGGCACAAGGGATTCTGTCCTCTTCTATTGTTGTAAGGTAATCGTCTGGAGATGGAGTAGCATCCAATGCCGTCTCTCTCCACTTGCTGTTTACGCAGGCCAACGTGCTTCGGATGTCGTGTAATGGGAAATGATTCAATACTACATTCCGCAACATTTTTCCATCCATACCACCAATGGTGACATCATTTTCTTCCATATCCACCGCATCTTCATCTACCGCCTCTGCCCCGGCGTCTGCACTAGCACCATCTTCTTTTGAGGACGACACGATTTTTTCCATCAAGTTTTGGATTGCTTCCACTTCAATATCCCCACGGTTGATGATATTATTCCAGCCAGGGACGCTACTTTCGCTTTCGTCTGCAACATTACATCTCGGAGTCAATCAGTTCACAATCTGCTATTCTCGGGCACAAAGTATCAGTGACTGTGTCGTTAGATCCCGTCTTCACCAAGCTGAAGGCGAGACAGAGTAAGAACTTTTCTAGGGGGAGTACACATAACAAGCTGCTCCCCCTTTTTTTCTCACTGCTTGCTCGCACGCTGGTAAACCAGCTGCTCACGTCGCAGTGAGAAAAAAGAAGTTCTTTTAGAAATTCCTATTTTAGAGAATGAGGAATTGCTGCCGTCTGGAACGAACACAGACGAACCATCAATTCAGGAAAGAAAAACCTGCCACCATGGCCTCTCATTATTATATTGCTTTTATCACTGATGAAGTTAATTCGAAATCATCTGTCGTCTAGATGATTTGGTAAATAGTAATCAAACCTTTTTGGGAAAGTTTATATCCTGCTAAACACAACCTAGGTAGCCTTCGCTACGCTCGTCAACTCGATAGAGATATGGTACATGTGTACCAGTAAATAAACAACAAAAAGCAACGCGCGTGGTAAAATACTCTAAAAGCCTTCCTCGAGTTGAAGTTGCACAATTCAACACAAACAAGATAATATAAGTGCAGTACACAAACTAAAGCAACAAGAATATGATAGTATGAAGCGAAAAAAAAATGACAAGTTGGCCATAGGCTAGCAAGTACTACGCCTCACATGTTAAATATAACAGTCAATCAACCAATCTATACTACTAGTATTCTACTCAATTCAACTTCGTATATAGTTGGATGGGACACAGTAAATTTACTCCCCTATTACTTTAATCAACAGCAATAATGACAAGGACACACCAACCATCAAAACATGGGTTTATGCCTTCAAAATCCAACGCAATTTGGTAACAACCGCAAACTTCGAAAAGCTCACAGCCGAGCATGGATTTTCATACGTCCACATGGAAGGCCTACGCGTCGCCAACGGTAGCAAGAAAAAGGTTAAGTTCCTCGTCTTCGATAATCAGGTCATCGACCAGGAGGCTGAGATCTTCATCCTTCAAACGAAAAGTTCATTCAATTTGCCGATCAGACCGGCCTCAACGACCAAGCTCGCTTCGACGCTTTTGCTGAAACCATCGATGGACATGTGCAGGAGCTCTTCCACGTCATTCGAAATGACGGCACTCAATGGTACGATCCAGTCCATCAAGATGCCGACACCGATGAAGGCTTTGTCCGCATGCTCCGAGCACTTTTCGTACTATGGTCGTAAGCACATAACCCTGCTGACTCCTTGGCCACAAGAATCCTAAGCTTCGAGTGGAAGAAATCATACCATGAACGTTGGCACCTTCTACCGCCCCAGTGAGTACAAGTTACGTCTACAGAGTCTATGGAGAATTCACGACATGTTTGCCACTTATTGGTGACCCTACGACGGATGAGGCGAAACTCAAGACATCATGGAACGGTCTAACTGATGAGGCAAGGGATTATATCATTGATGAAAAGGAGGTAGACCCTTTTGATACAGAGAACCACGGCGGCCGATCAAATCACCTACACTGATCTCTTCGATTTGCTAGAGCCCTTTTGGAACCGCAAGTACAAGAAGAAGTATGAGAACTTCGTAGAGGATAAGAAAGGAGGAAAGCGCAAGAGGGTGATGATGAGGTGCAGATGATGATGATTGATGATGACGGCCACGACAACCGTAGGAATAGGAATGGCAAACGTCAGCGTAATGACAAACGCAAGGGACGTGGCAATGGCAACGGAAAGCGAAACGATAGGAATGGAAGGCGCAATGATCGCGGCGGAGGGAAAGCGTAACAACTTCGACGCACCATGCCAACTTCATGAGGGCGGAAGTCATCCATACAAAGATTGTATCTTCTGCCCTAGTGGCAATAACTTCAAGGCGGACAGGGCAAAACAGTTCTACGAATCTGGCAAGGCTCCTCAGTGGTACAAGAAGACTTACGAAAAGAGAGTCCTAACAACAACGGCGGTGGAAAGCAGCAGCAGCAGCAGCAGTACTTCATTCAACCGCAACCCGGAGCTTCCTTCATGGCAATTGCACCTGCTTCAGCCCCTCAACAACAGTTGCCTCCTACAGTTCCAACCTACTTCGCTGGCCAAGGGATTGGGCAACCAGCTCCAGGCCAACTCGCTCCAACGTTTGCGACATCCACAACTTCTACTGCCCCAGCTCAGAAGCAACAGGCGTACACTATCCGTACCGATGCAAGTGGAAAGCAGTATCTTGTTCCCATGTGAGACGCCGACCTACGGGAGAACGAAACTTATGCCGATGTTACAAGTATGAATTCTGAAATGATCACCGGGTATTCAAACGCCCCAGCCGCTTTACAAGTCCAGAAGGATCTTCTATCAGCGCCGATGTCTGACCCCACTATCCTTCCAGATGGTGTCTCCTTGCAAAGAGAGGCTGTTACAGCCGAGTCCATCGTAAGAGCCAATCATTGCTCCCAAACAAGTGTCCGTCAAGTCAAATTGGACCCAGTATACAATCTACTGAAGGATTCGAGCCCCTTTCCAACTTGCTCCTTCGAGTTGTCCGAAGACGACCTCGCCAATGTTTTTTACAATGCTAAAGGATGATAACGCGGCCGACAGGCTTATTGAAAATGTGCCGACAACAAATGATTTTGTTTGCCTTGATGCCTATGCGGCTGCTGATCCAACTTACAACAGCATTCAGTGGCAGAATCCGGTGGATACAGTTCCTCCACCGTGGGACTACGGGACCTTTCCAAGTACAGGTATTGAAGTCTTTCAAGCAGAGCTTACACCACTCGGTGCTGCTCTTGAGCTTGATCCCGTCCCGGCTACGTGCAATGAGCAATCAGTGGACCCTCAATTTGATATCGAGTTCGACTGGACCACTGCGGAAGTTGTCTTCCAGTCCGACACCAATGGCAATACAATTCCTATGGCTACTGCTTACTGCCTTGTCAAGTCCGTCAATGGAGTCCGCTGCAATCGTTTCCTGAAGTGCCTTTTTGATACCGGTGGTTCGAAATCTATGGCACACCGGAGTGTGCTTCCAAAGCAGGCCCGCCTCAAGGCTTCGCCTGGATCTACCTTATGCAATACAATTGCTGGAAACTATCAACCTGTTGGGATCTTAACTACTGAAGACATGAAGTTCCCCGAGTTTGATGCAAACCTGTCAGTGAACTCCCATGACTTCTTGGTCTTTGAGCCAAAATGCAGTTTCGATCTTATCCTCGGGAATGATTTCCTCGTCAAGATTGGCCTGAAGATTCATCTTGACACCTTGGAATTGGAGTGGCTAGGAAAGAAAATACCGATGAACTCCCGTTTTAGCAAAGAAAGACTCAGTGCAGCTGTTGACAGCTGCTTGGTAGAGAGAGAGGATGACGACCTGCAGAATTATCTTGATTGTTTTGCAGTCGCTCTTGGAGATTCAACCTATGATAAAATGAATGTCGATCAAGCCGTCCGTGAGAATTGTGCACATCTAACCGAATCCCAACAGAAGGATCTACGATCTTTGCTGTTCAAGCATTTCAAGCTCTTCGACGGCACACTGCATACTTACAACGGCCCCAAGATGGATATCGAGCTTCAAGACGGTGCTAATCCAGTTCACCGCCGAGCTTACCCAACACCTCGCGTTCATCTCGAGACTTTCAAAACTGAGATACTTCGTCTTGTGGAGATTGGAGTGTTAGAGAAGGTCATTGGTCCTACAGCTTGGGCCCTGCCATCATTCGCCGTCAGTAAGAAGGATGGAAAGATTCGAATCGTTTCAGATCTTCGTGAGCTCAACAAAGTGATCAAGCCCCGCGACTACACTCTGCCAATCATTCAGGACCTCATCCGCCAGCGTTCTGGCTTCCAGTTCATGACCAAGATCGATTTAAGCATGATGTTTTATTCCTTTGAGCTTACTGATCAAGCAAAAGAGCTGGCTACTATCTCGACTCCGTTTGGTTTATTCCGCTACACACGAGCCCCAATGGGTCTTCGTAATTCTCCTGCCTTCGCTCAAGCCGCTATTGAACAATGCCTAGATGGTATCCCTGACGTCTGTGCCTACATCGACGATATAGCTATTTGGAGTGATACTTGGGAGGAGCATGTCGCAACTCTGCAGAAAGTTCTATCTCGCCTTGAAGAGGCTGGATTTAGTATCAACCCCCTGAAGTGCGATTTTGGTATTGCAGAAGCTCACAAGAGATGGTATCAAACCTTGGCAGAAGAAAGTCCAATCAGTGGTAGACCTCCAACGGCCTACTAACGCAAGTCAAGTCCGAACCTTCGTTGGTTTAATCAATTGGTACCGCGACTTCTGGCCCCGCCGAAGTCATCTACTCTCACCCTTCACTCAGCTAATCCGCGGCTTGAAGGAGAAGAAAGCCCCTGTCGAATGGAACGATCATCTGGAGAAGTGTTTTCAAGAAGTCAAACAAGTCATTGCCGCAGATGCACTCTGTGTATACCCCGATCACAACAAGCCTTTCGAAATCTATACGGACAGCAGTGACTACCAACTTGGAGCAGCTATCTTGCAAGACGGTCGGCCTGTTGCCTACTACTCCAAGCGATTGTCTGGTCCTCAAACTCGGTATTGTACCTCGGAGAAGGAAATGCTCGCCATCGTGGCTACTCTGCAAGAGTATCGCACGATGCTCTTCGGTGCCAAGATCAAGATTTTTACTGATCATCGGAATCTCACCTTCACCAATCTCAACAACCAACGCGTCCTGAGATGGCGCTGCTTCCTTGAATCCTTCAACGCCGAGTGGAAGTACCATCCTGGAAAACTCAATGTTCTCGCTGATGCTTACAGCAGACTGCCCAAGTTTGATTACTCTGGCCCGGAGGAGAGGCAGGATGATCTGTCTTCAATTGCAACTCCGTTCAATCCAGACCCTGAAGCTACTTTTGAAACCACCTTTGAAGAACAGTTTGCTGAATTAGCAAGTGATGGCGAATTTCCAACAGAGCAATTTCTTTCATTCATGAACCTTCCGTCGACTGTACAGAATCCTCTTCGGTATGAATGGCTAGCTGAGACGCAAGCCAGCTGTGCAGCATTGCAACAGTGCCTCGTTCAAGCACCAACGCTCTATCACCGCAAACCTTTTGGTCGCCATGATATTGAGCTAATTTGCTATACTCAGACCCCTGATGACGAATCAAGCCTCAAGATTGTTCTTACTGATGAGACTGTCGATGCAGCTGTAGAATACTTCCATCTACTGCTGAACCACCCTGGTTCCAAGTCTCTCTCGCATGCACTTTCCAAGTTCTATCATCCACAACTGGCTGCCCGAATATCTGCCTTCAATTGTGACATCTGTCAGCGAACTAAGATCGGCCAGCGTGGATACGGTCACTTTCCCCCAAGATCAGTTGAAGACCTTTACCCTTGGAAGCAATGCGATGTCGACCTTATTGGTCCTTGGTATGTTAGCACCTCGGGCCGTAGCGGCAAGTCCTACGAGTTCTACGCTCTCACAGCCATTGATCGAGCTACTGGATTTCCAGATGGCATTATGATCAAGCGCAAAACAAGTGAAAATGTTGCCCCGCAAATTTGATGAAGTCTGGCTCTCAAGATATCCAAGACCCGAAGTATGCGCTCATGATCAAGGCGGCGAATTTATTGGCCCCGAGTTCCAGCAACTACTTCATGATGCAGGGATTGCATCAGCTCCTTCTACAGCACGAAATCCACAAAGCAACGCAATTGTGGAGCGTCTCCATTTAACTATGGGTAATCGCATTCGAGCTCAACTCGCTGATGAAAACCCCCGCACCTTAACTGAGGCTGAAAATATCATGTCCAAGATCCTTCAAGATACTCTTCATTCAATCCGCTTGACACCTTCTGAAGCCACTGGATTCGCTCCTAGCGTTCTCGCCTTCGGCCGTGACATGATATACAATGAGCCTGTCAACTTCGACATGGCATCCATCAATCATCGCCGTCAGCGCCGTGTGGACAAGGATAACAAGCGTATCAATTCCAAACGCTACAGCTACGATTATACAGTCGGTGGCCGAGTGATGAAACGAATCTTTGACCCAGCCAAACTTGAGCACCGCTGGAGCGGACCTTACGAGATCATTCAAGTAAATGTCCAATCCTGGAAATATAACTGTGTGTTCTCTTGCAGAGTCCTTTGTGTGCGATGTGTTTGCTGTTGTTAATTTGGTGTGGGACTGGTGCCTATGCTGGCAGTGTGGCCCGCTGGAGCCCTTGGTGCCTGGCAGTTGTTGTGGGTCCTTCTTTGAGTCACTAATTCTGACTATAAAGCGTGTGCTCTTCAACTATGCCTGTGATGTATACCTGAAGTATAAAATATAACATAAAACAAGTGTTTTGGTGTTTAAATTGATTTCGACGTGGCATGGGGTGGGGCCAAGTAGGAATTATTGGTAATTTTTGTGTATGTAAATACGTAGGCGAGAATTAATTTGCGCAAAGAAATTGGAATTTTGTCAGAAAGGATGCCAAGAGATGGATAAGATAAGGAGGGGTGGGAAGGATCCAGAAGAAGTGAAGGAAACTAAGGCACATTAAAAAAAACAAAAAAAAAAAATTTTTTTTTAATTTATTGGAAAATTAAAAAAAGCACTGTGAATAAGGAACGAAAAGTGAACTTATAGATCGGGGATGGCAAGATTCGACTTTGCGAGCTGCTGGAGAAGGTAGGGCCTACGCGAAAGGAGACTGATGATGGAGTGTATAACAAGAAACGTAAAAGCCTGGTCTAGTCAATCAGATAGATTAGCATACATTAGAGTGTATAACTGGGACAAGTTGAATGATGGTAATGATAAGAAAGCTTACTGTAGAAATCCGTTATGAATTATGTGTTCCCAGCATTTGCAGTAGCAAAACTCATATAGTCAGATATTAGTGACTCACAAGAAGCTCCCACAACAACTTGCGCTATCCACAAGGTCCTCCGAGGGCCACACTGTACAGCAAAGGCCCAGGCTCACACAAACTAAGCACACAGCCACACAAGGACTGCATAGCAACAAACATCCAGTTATATGTTCCAATTGACATGTACTTGAATGATCTCGTAAGGTCCCGCTCCAGGCGGTGCTCGAAGAGTTGGCAAATGCGGTCTAAATGATTCGGTGACTTCGAATCCGACTCGGACGTACACACCAGTCGTACGTATATCCAGTCAGCTAATGTAGATGCGTTGTGGATCACTTGATACGCTTGTTACC
>JAHBBA010000036.1:0-29855 GCA_018806925.1 Skeletonema costatum | reverse complement strand
TCGAATTCTTGTTTTTCTGGGTCTTTTACAGCTATTCTTGTTTTTTAATGTTTTGCGTAGCTACCGGGACGGGTGCGGACAGAAAAATAGAATGCAAAATTAAACATTGGTGAAAGATTGCACGCCTCTCTCTTCTCCTTCTTCTGCTAGTCGGGAACGCCCCTCTTTTGATCTTCGTTTACTTAAAATCCCTACTCCATACATGAATACCCTCGACGACAACACTGTCAGCGAAAAATCGAGGTCTCCAAAAGTATGTAAAAATGAATGAAAAAGGAGTGTTGTATCTATCTATCTCCGCAGGCAAGGGGGAAGAAATAGCAACCGTCTCTAAACATAAGGTGGGCGGTGGCTGAACTTAAGTCTTCGCTTCTTACGGGCATAATTAGGACTCAAGAGGAGTTGCCACGTAAATAACCATACCCATACCCTCAACAACAATTAACGAAACCAAATCTTGAATAATTTTTCTTTTTTTTTAATTTATTTTTTTATTATTATCAATTTTTAGTATGTATTCGGTTTTCATTGGGGGGCCACACAAAGAGGAGACTTCCCCTCTTTTGGGGCCTTAAGGTTCCTAACGGGCAACAGATAGGGAACCAATCTCTCCCTCTCCGAATTCTCTCCTCCCTTCTTCTGTCTCCACAACAACCCCAAAATTTAAAAATATGTTCCCTTTCCCTCCCTCTCTCCCCAATCCGCTCCCCCACAAAACATGAGTTGATTGGAACCCACAACATAAATTCCTTTGTTTTTCCACAAAGAAAACTCATACGACTTGATTGGTTTTTGCAGTGATGGAACACCAAACTTGATGGTCAATTTTTATTTTAGATAACCCACTAATTATTTTTACTTTTACTAACTAACTAGATTTACAACCGCCACAACAAACCACCCAAACTTTTAAAAGACACTTCAACACTTTATTCAAACTAAAAAAATCATTCAAAAAACAAACAAAAATCTCACTTTTACAAAAACTTTTTAAACACTCAAAAAAATACTCATACCAACTACAAAATACTTCGCTAACCACATCCATCATACGTTTATTCATATTCTCTGGTCATTCTACATTCTATCCCTAACACCCATCGATGGAACCTTCCCCCCAACCCCCACCCTTCTGACCTTTCTCTCCTCACACTTAATCCATCTTTGTAAGTTCCCAATGGGGCAATGTCAAAATATGGTAAAAATAAACACCCCCATCACAGAACTCCGCCTCCTACACTCGGCGGAAAAAAACAACTAACGATGCAAAATCGGGTAAAAGAGAAACTAACTCGCTAAAACAAAAACGGCGTCCAAAACTCCCTCCCCTCCTCCCAGGAACATCAAGTGGAGGGAAGGAACCCCCTGCCTCCTCCTCCCCTAAGTAAACCACATGAATTATGCATTTCCCGTGCTTCCGGCTGCATACTCCTCTCTGCCAGCTACATCTCTCTCTTGCTCAAACTTTAAACCTTGGCATTTTTGTTTTCCTCTCGCCCCCTCCCCATTTTATTCCTCCCTCCTTGTCCTCTGGCTTGTAGTGCTGGGTCTCTGTTTTGTTTTATCGAATAAGATTAAACTCCCAGTTCTTGTCTCCGTGCATCAGCCACCTCTAACAGTGCCGTTGTTTTCAAACCATCCCACAAGGGAGAGGGACACTGATCAACATTGTTGCAGCAGCCCATCTTTTTGATGGATTTGACTTCTTTATGCTTCTTATCTAAGCAAGTGCAAGAAATGCGCTTTCTGAAAAAGCTGACGAGTGTGTGGTCGTCGGAACTGATCATCTCCAACATTTTCTGTAGGTGCAGACCTGCTCGCGTCTTCTGCACCCTCAAAGCAATGAATTCCTCGAACAAAATAATCATGGTAGAAGTGATACGTGCAGCATTTTCATGTCCGTATAGAATTTGTTGCGTCCCCCCCGATGAGAAATGCGACAGAATCGCCTTCATCTTCGACGAATCATAAAGAACTTCGGGGTACTCGTCTTCCACGGCGGCCATCGCTTCGAGTAGTGCGTTTGCAGACTTAGCTTCACTATTAGAATATGTGGAATAGTATAACTTCAAAAAAAGATCACAAACGTCTCCCGCTGGGAATGGATCGAATCCGTGCTGGCAGGGCGAGGGGAGGCTATCAATCAGCAGCCGCTGCATCTGAAGCTGCGCCTCCAGCGCTCCGTCCTGTTCACGCTGTTGAGCGGCCCGCCGCCGCGGAATCATCATGAGCATCCTTTTCCTCCTCTTTCTTGGCCTTCCTCGCCTTCCCTTTGGCCTTTTTCCTCGACACCATTGCTCAATTATAACAAACTGCCAAGCGTTTTGATGTAGCAGGCGGCTCTGTTCTTATCTGCAAAAAAGTAAGCGTGTGAACGTGACTCGGAAAAGAAGCAAAACCTTCTCTCAGCAAGCTTTCCGCCTCTCCCTCTCACAGCCTTTGTATGTCTGCTTTGTATTGTAATGTTCAAACTATTGATGACTGGTATTTCATCAGTCTTTTCATTGACAGAAGTATTCGGTAGCACCGATGATGCGCTTATATTTCTTCCTTTATTTCACTTGATGCCTCTCGTCTCTCGCTCTCGCCTCCCGCCCCTTCACCTCCGCTGCCTTTATTAGTGGGGAGAAGAAAGTGCTTGTAGTATTCACCAACATAATGACGAATTGGACCCATCGTATATTTCAGGCGATTAGGTGTGGCTTACTTTGATTCTTACTTACAGCCTCATTCCTTTCTCAACCTCAACGTCGAACGATTCATAACAACCTCTAATCTGACATCTTCTTTTCCCACACTCGAACTCGACAACAATCTACCTAACACTAACAATAATAAAGCTACTCTAGGAGTTTTTCTTCTCCCCCTTCTTCGATGACGACGAAATCATATCACGCAGCTCATCCAACATATCCTCCGCAAGCATCCGAGCAGTTGGCTCTGCAAACACCTCAGAAGGATCCTTCATTTGCGAAAGTAGATTCTGAACCTCATTTGTCTTCATTAGAACTGACATCCGTGCCTGTTCTTTTACTACATCTACACCAACGAGTTTTTCAAAACACTTCACTCGCAGATGATGGTAATGCACTTTCAAAGGATGATGAATCCCCTCTGCTAAAGTACCTCCCCAGACGTCCAGCTGGATTACTAACCCGAGTTGCCATAAAACCATCCGATAACAATATCAATCGAATAATGCCCCTCGTAGCCAACAAACGAATGATCTGCAACACATTAAACACATGAAAGAAGTAACACATCTTCTTATTCTTCCTAACATACATGTGATTGGCACACATGACAAGTGTGGCAACATGCCCACTAAAGAAGCTCAAGAATGGATTCACCTGTGCTGTTTCGACATCCCCACAATCCTTCTGCAGGCATTGAATAATATCTGGAAAATCTTTAAAACTCATCAAGTAACTTGGATCTGGTGGGAGGAATGTACACCAGCCGCACATGCTGCGCATGGCGGATATGAATAAATATTTGAATGCTGGGACGTAATCGCCTACCCAGAAGGTCTGCCATGCAATATAAAGAAAGGGAGCGAATACACCGACCACAGTGTTGATTAACGCAAAGAAATCATTCCAATCTCGATTCTCCTTCAAAAAGTTGTATAGCGGGCGTCGTAGCAATATATCCCGCATCAATTATCTGATAGCTGTTATTAGGCGAACTAAGTAAACGAGCGTCGGAGTTGATACCTCTGTATTCAATATTGCCTGCGTTTAATTCCATCCAGCTAAAGATGACGGCGGCGATTGCGGCGATGAGGAGGAAGGATGCATCTCGACGGGCGATGCTTTTTATTTGTTCTAGTTCTTGCTCATCTTGAGCTGTCGTCGTCGTCGACGACGACGACAGCTTTCGTTGCGTCGACGTCGCCATCATTAATTATTATATATTGATATCATCCAAATCAATGCAACGCTCAAAAGCACCGACCAACTTCACACACTCAAATCGGAACCCTCCTCTGTTTTTTCCGTGGATGC
Organism: Skeletonema costatum; assembly: GCA_018806925.1. NCBI lineage: Eukaryota > Bacillariophyta > Thalassiosirophyceae > Thalassiosirales > Thalassiosiraceae > Skeletonema > Skeletonema costatum. Next base: position 25,848 of record JAHBBA010000036.1, on the reverse strand, counting down.
GGATGTGTATTTAAGTCTCAAGGAGTTTTCAGGCCTCAAAATTCAAATAAACCCCAAATATGGGGCCCATTCATTTCAAGCCAGTTAAAGCCAGTTACACCCCCCAAACCCCTCATAACACGTCCAATAGGCTGTATGGGGGTCTAGGATGTCAATTCTTATTCGAAAATGCTCTCGGTAGTCCTCCTATGCACCATTTCCCAATCCGCCGGATTTTCCGAAAATGGCGGGAAACATTACCATTTTGTATTGCTCCTTTGTTTGCATAGATGACGGCGATGTCGGACCTGAAATCGATAGAGAATCATTCTATGATGTATTGAGTCATTTGGGTGATGTATTGAAGTAATTTCTACGTATAATTATGTATAGGAGCGGTTCATCAGCAGAGTCCAGAGTCTCCTTATGTGTTCCTTCACGACCTTCATCTCTCTGTCTTCGGTTCAGTAGAATCAGCCTTTCTTTTGCGAGATTGGGTATCCTTGGTAGCACGGGGAGGTTTGCCACCTTCTCCTCGAGTGGTATCGCGCCTACACCGTTGCAGCAGCAGCCTTTGTCGGTGGCTTTCTTCTTGGTGTCATGCTGACGACTCTTCGTTTGTCATCTTCTTTTTTCTTGGTCACACTCTTCATCAGCTCTCCTCATCAGAATCATCTCCATTAGACGCTGCAGCAGACTTGCGAGGTAATTTCTTATTGGATAATGGAGCGGCAGATTTGCAAGGTGCTTTTCTTATTCGATACGGCAACGGCAGGCTTGCGATCAGACACCGTAGTAGCAGGCTTCTGAGGCCCTGTGTCATCGTAGCTTTCAATGCTTCCCCCGACAACAACTTCTTATGTGCAAGAAGATGGCATGTCAAGTCCCCTCGTTCTTCCTTAATTGCATCCTTCTTGCCTCCCTTTTCTATGGTCGGAACTTGAATACTGTAGAACTTTGGGTATTCACTACCCTTCTTAATCTTCCCATTCAGAGATGGTTCCGAGCAAAGAAACCGCCAACAGCCGTAGCAGTACGAGTATGTTCCTTTGCAAGAGCAGCAGTGGCATCGCTTTCTTTCCCCATGGCATACTTATTACCGCCATAAAACACCCACACACTGTTTCACATTGCGTTTTGAACTCTTCCAAAGGGTTGTCAATTGGGTCAATCCCGCTGCAGCCGCACACGGCAAAGTTACCACTGGTGTTCCCTCGCCCTTTGGCTTACTTCTTTTCTTAACTGCATCCTCCCTATCGCTTTCTTCTACTGGCATAGGATAACTCCAACAGAACTGGTCGTAGGATAGACTCAACTGACTATCTGTAATATCGTACCTCAAAAACAGGGCTCCGGGTTCCGTATAAGAGGCTCACAATTTTGTCGATAGAATTGTCACTGCCCTGGCGATTCTTGTCGATGTGATCAAACATGTTGCGTATGAATTTGTGTTCCTTAATGTATTGGTTGAAAACATCCCTACGTACGTGCCCTGTCAACAGTGACAAGAGGCTGCTTGCCGTAGTCAACATCTTTCCAATCCTTCACTCTAGAAGGAAACCCTCCCGCATCATTTGGGGAAACCATCATCATCGGAGTCATCGCCATCGTCGTCGTATTGCTCTTCCATATCATCATACGGGGCATCGTCCATTGCAGCAGCTCTATCCTCTTCCTTGGGAAAATATGTGACGGTAGACGAGGGCTGAAAATAGCGCCCCCGTACGCCTCTAAAGAAGAGAAGGGCGACAACATCGAGACGTTCTATTATTCTCGAGACGTTCTGCTTGCCTTTGTTTAGTATCGGTGGCGTCGAATTGCTACCGAGGGGAAAGGAGAGGCTCCTCATCATGTTGCAAAAGATCGCAAAAGTTGGTCGGAGGGCAGACAAATTTTTAACCTTAAAATAAACCCCACCGACTCAGTTACCGGGCCCTGTAGCAGGCCCTCGACCTCCAAACTTCACCAAAATCACCAGAACAACCAAGCAAACAATGCTGAACAAGATAATGGCCTCTGGGGGGCCTAATTCTTTCGTTAAAAAATGAGCCCCAAATCTGGGGCTTATCTTTTCATGAGCCTCAGATCTGGGGCTTATAACTCCTCATGGATATCACGTTAGAAAAGAGGCTTCTCCGGTACTTACTTCCCCTAATTAGACTCACATGAGAGCTGTGTATCTCCGCTCGACCCATTCGCTGTGGCTTGCTTTTGCTTGCGAGTAGTGAGATAAAGAAGAACTTCCATCGATTGAAGGACTAGACATCCCTTTCCTTGTATTTGTATGAATTGCAGAGGCAGAGGCAGAGTAACGTATGATCAAACTTACTATGACTACGTTCATTTGTCCGAGACTTTACTATGATAATTTGTCCGAGACAATACACAATGGATGGAGGCTCGCTGCTGTGGCAAACTTGAGAGAGTAAAGTGCCATATAGTGAGATGACAATGCTGCATTGAGACTGGATGATGGTAATGCAGATTCCCATTGGACTCTCCTCCATGATAATAATAATCATAGTGACGATAAAGAAGGCAACAATGATTCAACAAAACTGACGCAGTCTTCTTTCGTGACTATGGTACTGATATCGAATTGAGTGGTAGATGGAGTGCTATGGACTTGTCTGTCGACACAAGCCAAACGATCAATTGATAAAGACATGAAAGTCACAATTTTGTTTGAAAAAAAGACAAAACTCGAATAGGAAGCGTAGTAATAGGTTTGGTGACCAAGATGACGGTAACATTGCGGCAATGAGAAGGAAGGTTGCATCTCGACGGGCGATGCTTTTGATGTGTCCTCTTTTTGCCCCTCTTGAGCTGTCGTCGTCAGTTTGTGTTGACTACTAGGCATTGCCATCATCTTATTCCTATCATCAATAGAGTGCTTACAACGCTACTTAGGGTAGATAGAGAGAGGCGCAGTTCCATGGAGCTCTAAGCTTTCACCAGTTTTCGAACTTATTTGCACCTCCATCCCAAGATGTTTGTCCTAACGTTCAACTTATTCATTTTATCTCGTCACGGGGGGGGGGTGCACGTCGAACCCTTGCAAGCTTTGACGCGAAAGCCTTTGGAGATTATCAATCTTCAGTTGGAGTTGGCCAGTTCATGCAGCTTGTCGAGAAGATGTGGTCAAGGTACAGCTTCTTTGAGAAGACAAGCCTTCCCAATGAGCTTGCAAGCCGAGGAAACCGAGGACGTTCAAATTCCCGCCTATTTGTATCGTGAGGATGGGATGAAATTGTGGAATGCGATTGGCGTCTTCGACTCCGATGAAGCTGTGTCGCGTCCGATGAGGTGGTTCAAGAGTGGGCAAAGGAGACGACCGACCCCGATAAGGGTGCAGTGAAAGGATTTCCTGCATCGTTTGAGGACAAAGAAACAGTTGCCAAGGCTCTCCAAACTATCATGTGGATGACATCCGGGCTTCATGCTGCCGTGAACTTTCCACAGTACGAGGAGTATGGATGTGTCCCTCACAAACCATTGCATCTTCGTGCAGACTTCAGCACTATCCCAAAAGACGATGCACTGGCTGATGTCGGCACACTTTCGTTGTATTGGTTTGTAGTTGAATAGGAGCTCATCTTCTATGCATGTACAATAGCAAGCATAAGCGAAGGTACATGTAAGCGTAGGGCATAGTTTGTGCGGTGGCGACACAGTCACAGAGGTTCCTCGGTCTGGTCATGACACGGGCAACGCAAGGCCAGTGAGAGTGAGGATGTGATCTTACTTCAACAAATACTTATTCGTTCTCTTGGAGTTATAGATACGACGCCTACATTGCTAACTTCGCCCTTTGTGAGGCCCACCAGGCGTACTATAAAATTACTGTTACATTATTAAGCATCAATTTTTTTAGTATACGTACTCCTAATCATCATTTACATGATTGCATCAAGCTTTTTAACCTTCTCACCACATCCCCATTCTTGGTAGCATGCCCTTGAGCGTTCAATGTGATATTTCCACCAATAATCATCTCCCTGGGCTTTGAAGTATGCACTTGACAGCTCGTGCGCTAAAGCTCTATCATGTAGCAAACCATTCCTACTTGATGTGATGATTGCGGCGTTGAAGTTCTTTTTGCCTTATTGTTCTTTCCATTCAGCACAGCAAGCTCCGCATCTAGTATGTATAGATGATGAACGACATTCACATTGCCATTCTTGGCCCAACCACGAATTAGATGAGTTGTTTTTATGTGCGCATTTCTTCATTTGCCTCTTCTTCCACCCAGATGCTGATTGGGCTGCTTTCAGATAGGTCAGTGCCTCGAAGAAAGTGTAGCGCACGGAAAAAAAGGAAGACAGTTAGAAATGTCGAACATTGCCTGCCTTTCGAACCAAGTCAATAGCTTCTTTCCATTCCTGATAGAAGACAAATACCTCCAGCTTCATCAAGTTTACAGTTGCAGACAGAGAGAAGTCGCCATTTGATGCTGCAGATGCCAGCATAGAGTCCAAAATCTTATCACCAGCTTTAGAATCGATGCCACGAAGCTTCTTCACTGTCGTTAGAAGAGTGATGGTATTCAACTTAACGTCGTCATGGTTTAGTAGCGTCATTACTGGGATAGACGCTTCGAGTTCTTTCTGAATGCTATCTAGTGCCTCTGCCTACAAAGATAGGTAATACATACGAGTAATAAGACACCATACAAGCACTGCTTAGTATCGCCAATCTCAAGTCCTATCTGATACCATTCCAGTAATGGTGCAATAGTGTCCTGGAGAGGTGATGTCCAGTGGTAGCAGAAGCTCTGTGTAATGAATACCGTGTGAATAGCTCTACTTCTCATACCCGGCTTTTCGAGGATCAGCTCTGCCGCCCTGGCCATCTCTCGACCCTCATGTGGTTTACCAAAAGGTCCACAGAGCAACATACCAAGCCCAGCAAAACCAGGAGGCGATGAAGAACTTAAGCCATGCTTCAAAGAAGTTGTGACCATCTGAAAGATGATCAGTGGAAACATGGTTGGTTCAACGTGATGAATACAATGGCAAGATGCTCATTCATTCTTTGCCCCATTTCGTATCGTTCATTGTCGAGATCGGGCAAGTTAGCAATATCTTCAGCAGTTTTGTTCTTCAACAACCTCTTCACTCGAATGTATTCTCTAATAATGGTGAATTTGGATACTTGCTTCTTCTGCGGGTTGGTAAACCAAGCTGACGTCTGAAATCAAGAGCTGCATCAATGGATTCGTTAAACCTTCCCGATGTTGTGAATGAATTCACTTTGATATCTGATACTCTGTACTTCTCCTTCGTATCGATATCTTTGCTCAAGACCTCGTCAATTAGCGCATTCATTGAGTCAAAATCGCCAGTTACGAAACAGGCGTTCGCTCCATGGCTGCATAAATCTAGCATGGTACGATAATCTCCCTCCCAGCCCCTTGGCCCAAGAGCGTCACGACCTGTCTTGAAGTAAACCTTGGCTGTGTCGAATGCTGCATTTTCTGATGCCTTGATTCCAGCTTTTAGATTCATTCTTGCCAACTCATCACGTTCTTCGTCAGTGGCATTAGATGCAGCACAATTCAGCAGGCCCACCACCTCAAAGAGGCTAGTTTCAAGTTCTTCTGGAGGAAGAGTTCGCAATAAAATACTTCCAATTCTTCCTCGAAACGAGTCCCTTTGTTCTGGACTGATGAGTTCAAACGCCGCCGATTGGATCTGATCGTGCATGAAACGGCACTCTTCGTTATCCACCTCACATAGGCCCTCTCCCTCGAATTCTTCAATTGAACTCGCATATGAGGAATCACTGTCATCTTGATCTGTACATGCGTTACTCAGGTCTGACGAAAGAAGAGAGGCGGAGGAGCTTCCCATTGTTGCAGCAGTACCCGAAACTGATATCATTGAGGCCCTCATCGAGTCCCTCATCTCTACCCGCGAGATATTTTTCATGACCATCATTACAGCCGATAAACGGAAAGTAGCACCAAGGCAAGATGCCACCATGAGCATTCTCTGTGTTTCCTCCTGCAAGCGATTCATCTTGTTGACCAGGACAGATGCCACATTCTCGGTGACAATCTTTGAATTGACTGCATCTTCGTCCCAAGTCCACTTCATCACTCCAAAGTTATATTTTAAGAGCTTTTCATCATACAGAGATCTTAGAAACATCAAAATAAAGAAGGGATTGCCTTCTGTCTTTCTGTGAATTGTTTCTGCCAATGATTTGACTTTGCTGTCATCATCATCCATTCCCAAGGCCTCAGCAACAAGAGGTATAACATAATCTACACTAAGATTGCCAATCTTTATCTTGGTAATTGACATGTTCATTTCTTCCAGCTCTCGGATGTGGAATGCAAGAGGGTGGTGACTGTTGGTGTCATTAAAGGGAATAGAGTTATCAAGAATAAGAAGCTGGAGCGGAAGAACATGCATATAATCAGGGGACGTACACGAATACATATATCAATCATAACTTACTCTGGTACTTCATCCTCTCGGTAAGCACCAACAATCAAAAGACTTGGAATCTCTCCATCCAATACGATGCTCTTCAATAGGTCTAACGTTGCTGTATCACTCCACTGTAAATCATCAATAAATAGTACCACTCCTTTGAAATGTGAGCATACAATTTTCAATAATCGTCTGACTGCAAAGTGCATTCGTGAGATTGATTCTTTACCGCCCAAGAGATTCAAACTGCCCAATCTGGAACCGGAGCCACCCCTGCAAAACGCTGCTTTATCTGCCTGTGCCTGTGATGATGAACGAAACAATGAAGTTCTTCGTGTTCCCAGTATCTCTGCACACCCAGGCAAAACACGCCGTAATTGTTCCACATCCGTTTCATCAAATTCATTTTGAATCTTATCTCGTATCAATGCAGCAATAGATGTAGATGATCCTCGTGACGAAGACCATCCTCCCTTCTTATTGTGCTCTACTGTAATACACTTGGCAAGACAAGTCATGGCATCGGAGAATGCCGATAGTGGCCTGAGTAATTTATCTTCGAACTTTCCAGATGCGAAAATGTATCCACGGTTGGCGGCTGGATCTCCTAGACCTTTTTGGATGAGGGCAGATTTGCCTGTGCCGGATGTTCCAGAGACTAATATCATCTCGCTGACATGATTTTTCGCAGCATCTTCTTCGTCGCCATCTTTCACCTCAGTGAACTCCTGTAATTTTCTGCGTAATAATTTGATATCATCGTCTCGCCCATGTAATTGCATATTAGATAAGCGGAGCTGGGCAATATTGGATATTTGTTTGTTGGCATGTTGGCTGCTTTCAGCGGCTGTGACGATAATTTCGGTTAGATGCCGTGTCGAGGAAGAGTTGCTTCCCCTTATTGACGAGCAGTGGCTGGTGGTTGCTCATACTCATGCTTAATTTTTCTGGACCATGGTAAAATCGTATGAATTGCTCTCTCTCTGCTCTCGCACGGTGGGCGGCAAAGGTGCTTCATGCAACGTACAGTGTCGCCGATAGTAAAACGCCGGAACAAAGTTGTACTTTCTCAGAACTATCTACAGGCAACGACGTGTGCTAGCTGGGACAAAAATGCCGAAACACATCCTTCCAAATTGAATAGGAGTTGCTGTGACCTCATAACCACCCCTTTACAGGCACTTTGAAATCACCGGGAAAAAGGACATCTCGTGACCTGACAATAAGACAATGTTTCGTTGCCACAACGCGGCAGCCTGCGGCAGCGGACAGCGGAAAAGAACACAGTTGCGTCGCCTTTGAACAAGATCGCCCTCCCACTTGAAGAGAGCCGTGCTCAAAAAATATCATGGCCGACGTCGACGGTGGAGATAATATTTTTGTCTACTTGGGAGGAGAGCAAGTCGTTCCCGATGATGTCACGCATGTCATCATTGATCGATCCGTCAAAATTATTCCACCTGACGCATTCTATCGACGTGAACAGCTGGTGTCTGTCAAGATGCATGAGGGGATTGAGAAAGTCGGAGAACGTGCATTCTATTGCTGTTGGCGTCTGAAAAGGAATCAAACTGCTAAGGCGTCAGGGAAGTTTGAAGAGGCGGCGTTCTGCCGATGTGAGTATCTGACGGACGTGAAATTTGGTGACAAGCTTTGAAACAATAGGGATAAATGCGTTCAGTTCCTGTAGATTCCTGAAGAGCATCAAATTGCCATCTGTTAGGGCTATTGCATTGGGGCGTTTGGTGGTTGCAAGCAGCTGAATGATGCAGAATTTTCTGACCGACTTGAAGAAGTTGCAGGAAATGCATTCAATGACTGTACCAATCTGCGACGCATTACAATCCAATGAAAGAAAATTTGTTTCCCCCAGATCTTGTATTTCATCGATGCAACCAGTTTGATAATTGCCCCAATTAACCACAATTGATCTTGTGGGGGGAACCACACAACATCATCTCCTCCTTGCTCTTGAAGACTTGGAGAGATGATATGAATCATGAGATTGATTCTATCAATTTTTTTCTTCCACATTTTGCTGGTCATGAAAAGATTGACGCAATTCAACCATGGATCAGATCGGTCCTGTGCAAAATTGTACACTACAAAGCTGAGCACAGCAAACTACTAAAGGACGCTACCACGCTACTCGAACTCGCTATCTGGAAGGCCAAGCTTGATGAGAAAACAGATAGTTCTCACGAGGGGAAAAGAAAGAAGGCAAAGATTGATGTTGAGAGTATGAGGACGGAGAAGCGTATCACTTCTGGTGCAGATATCGTGATCAAGATGTCTTGCCTTTTCTCGAATTGGATGAATAAAACAGGGATATAATAATACAATATACAGCACATAAGCACAGAGTGTTTACTTCTCATGTACCCTATATTTGTTCTTCTCTTTGCAGCATATCCCAATTTCCTCCAGATTTTGTAGATAGTGCGTGGGAAAATGTCTGAGATTAATTTCAATTAGAGAATCATCGCTTAAATGAAGATATCATTTTCTGCGACACATTGTTGCTTCCTCCATAAGTATCGCACAGAGCTGCTTTCATCCTCATCGAGCAGTGTAGAGTACTATTCGCAGATGATGAAGATTCTACAGTTACAAGGTGTATCAATGAATCTGTCTTATTCTTTTGCTTGGCGAACTTCCTCGTCAGCAAACTACAAATTTGCTACTCTATCCTGGATCGTGTAATGTTTAGTGTAGCGGTGCTATGCTAATCCCTATCCCTGCAAACTCATCCCGCCGAATATCTTGTCCATAGCTTCTCTCTCTCTCCAATCAAGTCTTGTACATAGTATGGTGATAATACTCAGTCGAATTTTCTGTAGCTCCTGCTTCATCTATCTTGAGCTCATACTCTTGATCAGTCAGCGCATCAAAGGTCTGATCAGTAGATCTGTCCTTTGAAGAGAGCAAGGATGGAAGGATCATGTTTGTCGCGATACAAACACAGACGTCCCGCTCTGATCTGAGCATAGGATGCAACTGACACCTGCTTTGTTTGCACGCCTGCCTTCTCTCCACAAATCTTGCTATGGCCTTTCTTCCAAGCCTCCTTTTGGCATTCTCTTCCGCAATACCACACCCCCTTGCAGTTGGCGCATAGGACTAGTTTCTTCTTGAGCTTTGCTAGCTCTAAATCTGTCTTTTCACAGCAGCCGCACTTTAGACTATTGTCTGAGTACATTCCAATGCCAAGCTCCTTCATCAAATCGAGACGTTCATCGTGGGAGAAGTATGGTCGGCTGCCCCCTTCTTGGATCCTACTTTCAAATGTCAGTCCAATAATAATCGTAGTAAAGTTTGTCGTCTTTCTAATGAGTATGTGGTCTGGATCATTCATATCAACTTTACCATGTTAATCAAGAAGTCTGATGGGCAGCAAGACAAAGTCGATACTCGGCAGAGGGCGCCAGAAATGTCCCCCAAATTCTGCACCGCCCTTGCCCGAAAAACACGGGCCAACACCTCACTCTCATGTGGCATTTCGCCTTCTCTCAGTGGAGGGATAAGCGACAACGCCCTACCAATGTGTTCTAGGCCGGATTCGAAATCCGCTGTCTTACCGAATTTCCCATGCGGTAATTCATCCAAAAGTATATAGTGGTAACTCCCTTATCTCCCTCTTTAAACCAACCATCTTGATATGATCATAAATGACGCAGAGAAAGAGAATATTTGGTTATTATCAAATCATGTCATTTGTATCCATGACATAAAATATTACTACAACAACTTACCGTAGCTTTCACGGAAATTGAGAGGCAAATCAATAATGACTTTTGACTTATGAGTGGGGAATACGTTCTTTCAGAAGACGAAGCATCTTGAGTGAATGAGGAATCATTTTGTCACATGATGATCTTGTAATGGAACCGTCCGCCCCTAACACTGTACATCCTTCTTCAATTTCAATAAAAGGATTCCACTCTTTCTGCCACTTGAAGTCAATCCTCATCAAATCCTTGCGATGCACCTTCACTGCTCGCTTGTATTTCTGCACATCGCCAATATTGATCAATTTATTGCCCGGATTTGGCAGCGCCTCGTTCCAGATGGAAAAAATCAGGGCAAGATCCTTTTGACGGCGCTTGTCATTGTATCTTGCCCTCCTCTCTGGTAACCAGGTGTCTGAGCTGATGTCTGGCAAGCCAAAAGGGTTGATACCGCCGATGCTGCCGAACATCTTCACGGACCTATGCAGCTTCCTTCTCTTCAACAAAGGTGGACAGTGGACAGTCAGCCGGAGCGGAGCAAGGCAAGATAAAAGTGAGAACAAAAGTGTATGGTATGGTAGGCTACATTGGCTCCCGCATTTTCTACAGGGACAGGGGATCTGGAATCTGGAAACCAACTCCTCTCGCACGCTGTAGTCCTCGGTATAGAATCCGATCGAGGGCGCAAAAAAATAAAAATTGTGTAGAAACAAAAACTTATTTGGTTTTGGCGGACTTAATTTCGGATCTCTATAACCTCTGAGAGCTGAGCAACCATTTTGTCCCTTTTGAGCAGAAGTAGATTCTCAGCGATTCTCCTTGCCTCCAATGTGTAATTACCTTGATTCATACGATATCAACCAATACAATACTCTATCGATTGGAATGCACCCTCGAAATCTTCTCGGAGTCCACCCTCGATCATATCATGATCGCGGAGGTCGACTCCAATTCGTTAGGCACAAGGATACGGAAGAACCGAGCTTGAAGAGGAGAGCAAGGAGCGAAGCGTAAGAGTAAGAGCTTATTCGATTTGTTTCTCGATATATATACAAGCAATAGATGATTCATTCTATTATGTTTAGAGGCTAAGAGGATTGCCTTAAGCCTAGAGAGCACATGATCTGATGAGAGATGCAATGCATTTCAGAGTGCACATGCAAGAGCAAGAATGCACAGTGCTTGATTCTAGTGCCGCTTTCGATACGTCATGTGCATCTCCGTTCGTTTGATTCGATTCGTCCCGACCTTCTCTCGACGTGAGGGCAGAATCGAACGACTCACAAGATTGGAAACGATTGGTACGAAGCGCTCGAATGATGCATCCCTTCAGCTCCGTTTCTACAGCCAAAACGGTCGTTCCTTGATACAACGCGTCCAGGCCCTTTCCGAGGACACCATATGGTAGAGTGTTTGAGTGGTGTATTCCCATTGAAATTGGTAGCTATCGATGTTATTTCGCTGTTTTTTTGTGTGTGTAGCTTGCGTTGCACTGGAGGCAAGGAGACACGGTCTCTCGAGAGGGTCGAAAACGGACATTCATTCAAAAACGAGGCCAACTCGATTTCAAAAAAATTAAAAAAAAAAACCTTTTTGACACCTACCCTGTCGCGCGAAATAACTAGTACGTTGTTAGCGATCATTACCCGTTTCCAGACCCATAGGCCGTCATCACCACTAACCCTGCACCTCGAAAATCCAGCCAAACTTGACGCTACTACCCTTTGCCAACATGACTGGCCCAAGTTATTGAGGTGCAGGGTAAATCAACAACGCCTAGTCACCAGTCCAATATTTTATGTGCATAAAATCTTCTACGTTTAGTCCACATATTTGTGTCTCCACTGCTGGTGCGGAGAGAGTCATCTCGTCACCTCCCTCATAAAGACATCGTGAATCCGTCCACCCGTATCTTTCTGCTTCGTCTATAATATCCTCTTTTATTTCGCGGGTGCATGAAAGTATTGCAATGGAAGTGTTCAAAACCTTCAAGGGTTACGCCCCTCTGCGGAAGGCAATTGCTCAAATTGTCAGCCGGAATCAAAATGTGATGGAAAACGTGGCATAAATTTGAAGCCTTGAAAGATCCTCTCAACATGGTGTGTGGATACGACCAAAGCGACAACAACATGAGAGAGATTTTGACTTCTATGGGAAGGTAGCAGAACCTCCCGAAGATGGCAATCATGACGAATCTCGTCATGCAATAGAAGAAGCGATACAGCATATCGAGATTTATCCAGAGGAGATGGACTTTGCACAGGCATATGTTTTGGAGTCTCTGGAGGGGAGGGATAAGCGATAAGCAGGAACAATCCTTGTTGGACCGAATGTCCGCACTGAATGACTTTAGCCGAGCACGCCGAGAAGATTCAACAACATCTTATGATGAGATGATGAAGAAGGTGAAGGAGCCGAGTTTGAGAGAGGCGATGAAGAAGTACAGAGATAAGATGGTGACGATCTATAAGGTCTGGTATGAATTATGCAAGACAATGATGAGCACCAAAGAACAGGAAGATGCTGCCATCCAAAAGTTTAAAGACAGCATCAAGGAATTGCGGAGGCAAATTGTTATTATCCACCTCTCTCTGGCGACAAGAACCCTCTCCAACTTCCGACCAAATTGAAATGGTACCCTCTTCTATCGGATGTATTACTGAACACACTCAAGTTATGGTGCTGTATTGGTGATGTGGCGGAGGAGAGTATTGAGAGCTTCCACCCAAGAAGGAATAAGATGTCGAAGAGGTACTGCCAAGTGAGAGGGAAACGTCGAAACGAATTGATAATGAAAGCTTTACAATTTGAAAGCGACTCATGGATATGGGAAGGGATTCGAGACATGTTGAAGGCTATAAAATCGAAGTGTGCCAAAGTCGTTAGGACACAGCAGCCGACCACTGTAGAGGCTCCGGAGGAAGAAGAAGATGATGAAGAGCGGGAGGAGGAGGAGGTATTGCTTGATTGGGAATTACGAATGAATGAATGCCCCTCACTTCGAGTTCAAGATGACTTTGAACATGAAGATGAGGCATTACGGGTGCTTACATGAAGATGGATACACGAATTCATATTTGTTGTGGATGTAGAAAGCGATTCCTTGGAGAACGCGCACTGCAAATCCACCAAAACGAACGACACAACATCAAAAGTGAAGACACTGACACAGTCGATGGAACTGTACGATGAATAGATTGATAATGATATATAATTACTGTTTTATTTCATTCGTAATTAGTGTATAGTGCCCACTCTGTCCAGTATCATCTGTAGAGCCGACAAAAGTCTGGGCGGAGACGAGCGAAAATTTGAAATCACTCGGAAAACTCACACTTCAGGTCTCGTCACAAACGACGAATGAATTGTCACACTCGAGAGCGTGGAGAATCGCTGAGAATCTACTTCTGCTCAAAAGGGATAAAATGGTTGCTCCAGCTCTCAGAGGTTCTATGCTTGAGCTTCCTTCCCTCCAAAAAATGTAAAATATCGCGTTGCGCAAAAATAAAAGGTTTGATGGCGCCGTGTCGAAAGCTTAGAAACCGAGGACTACAGCGTGTCCTCTCGCTTCATTTTGCTCTCTTGATGAGCCCGCGCTGTTATCAAATAATAACGCTTGGCAAGTGGCAATTTATTTGAGCAATGGTGTCGAGGAAGAAGGCCAAAGGGAAGGCGAGGAAGGCCAAGAAAGAGGAGGAAAAAAAGGATGCTCATGATGATTCCTCAGCGGCGGCCGCTCAACAGCGTGAACATGAGGGAGCGCTTGAGGCGCAGCTTCAGATAGATGCAACGGCTGATAATTGATAGCCTCGTCTCGCCCTGCAAGCACGGATTCGATCCATTTTCAGCGGGGCACATTTGTGATCGTTTTTCTGCGTCTTTTTTTTGGAGACCTTTAATGCTAGTAGTGGAAATAGTAGCATAAACGCAATTCTCGATGCTACGGATGCCGTTGAAGATAAGTACCCCGAAGTTCTTTACGATTCTTCGAAAATGAAGCACATTCTGTCGTATTTTTCATCGGTGGGGACGCAACAAATTCTCGACGGAGATGATGATGCTGCACGTATCACTTCTGCTGTGATTGTCGTGTTCGAGGAATTCATAGCTTCAAAGGTGAACAAGACGAAAGCAGGTGTGCACACACAAAAATTGTTGGAGATGGTCAATGCCGACGATCACACACTCGTCAGCTTTTTCAGAAAGCGCATTACGTGTTCTTGTTTGGATAAGAAGCATAAAGAAGTCAAATCCATCAAAAAGATGGGCTACTGCAACAATGTTGATCAGTGTCCTCTCCCTGGAGGGAAGGTTGAACGAAGCAATATGTTGTACTGCACCCGGTGCAGCGTTGCATATTACTGTTCCCGTGACTGTCAGGAGACCCATTGGTCAGATCATAGAGAGGTCTGTAAGAAAAAGGCGGAGGAAAATGCCAAGTTTGAGCAAGAGATGAGGATCAGGGATCAAAATTCAATGTAATAGGGGGGAATTTGTCAGCGTTCTTGCTACTGCTACCATATGCTGATATCATTGCTGTCATTCACAGATTATGTAGATTGGTAGAGTGAAGTTTGGGGGACGTTCTATTGATGTAGCATTGTAAAAGCGAAGTAATATATTTCGACTGATCATCCCTCCTCATTTATGATCTAATATTCACTGAGACTGAGCCTTCGATCAACGTTCCAAAACGACATGGTGTCATCTCCTCCCACTTCCACAATCGTTCAACAGCACCTTCATCTTTCAGTCTAAAATGCCCAAGCGGCAGACAACGCAGCCCGAATAGCTAGGGGCACTTGAAGGCAAGTACACAGCAATCTTCCATCATATCATCGATAGAGTAGCGACATCTCCAGCATAGATACGCTCTCGTTTTGCATCAAGATAGCCAAAGTTTGTGAGTTGTTCTTGCGACCACATCAGAATTAACTCCAGAGCCTTGTTGAGCCATCATTCCGGCAAGTCGCCACGACAATGTTTCGGACGATGCATCTAGCCTTCGGTTGTTTGTAGCCAACATAATTGTATTTTCGCCAGTGTGCCGACTGCCAACAGACTTACGGTCAATGTAGTAGAATAGACATTCCGATATCTCTTTATTGCATCTGCCAGCTGAGCACTCCGTGCCTTCCCTGGCGAAAAGATGGGGGTGCTAAAAGGCAGGCAACATAATACCTACATGAAAATCATGCGCAACAGACACTCAACCAACCTACATCTACATTACAATATACAACTATTCGCTTGTCGGCCAACGTTCAAAAGACGACCCTCGACGATCCCCATCCTCTCTTCTCAATGATGTTGCCAAACGTCCAAATTTGCCTACATGATTGCACGCATCACACAATCGTCTCGTCACTCCATTACAACCAGTCTTTCCATCTCTAGCACAAGTTGCAAAGTTGTTTGCCTTGGTCGCAATGATCAAGTCGTAGATTGCAAGCATTCCTAGATCATTGTGAACAACTTTCTTGGCTTGCGTCTCTAGCAACCCATCGATTTTGATGAATTCATTATCATGTAGTAAATAGTGTAGAGCTTGTTGAGGTGTTGTGGTTCCATTGGCAATGGAGTTCCTTGAGCCGGACCACATCATACCTTCATTTTCATTCAAGCTTGACATTAGCACAAACTTGTGTTGACTCGAGTCCTCATCCTTCCTTGTAGTTGTAGCATTATTTGTCATCATCTTACGCAACATGATATACTTCACCTCATTAACAGCCCTAGCACACTGCATAAAGTCCATACCTTTCTTCTCAGCTCTCCAATGAACAGCCGAAAAGTTGTCTTTCGTGATATTCGCACGTTGCAACAAATCATCTACAAGCTGCACATGATTCCGATGAAATGGAATAGTCTTGCCTTCAAACACTTCTTGATGCGGAATCTCCATCCCCTTTACAAATCGCTCTTGTTTATCATTTGGAATGTACATTCCCAATTGCCATCCTAGTTCGTACACGCTTCCTCTCCAGTAATCCTCCATGCGCAAGAGTTGTTGGTTGGAATTCTCCATGATGCTTGTAGGTTGTTTTGTTTCATGGTCATTATCCATGATGTATCCTTGGTGCAGCGTTTATCGTAGGAGAGATTTTTGTCTCACTGTAGTAGATGCAGTATTGCCAACTATGCTCAGATAATCATTGTAGGAAACTATCACGGGATATTTTCTACCACTACCACTACCATCGGAAGAGGGTGTCATGTACTCATCAAGGTCAAAGATTTTACTAACAGGAACTCCTCTTGCTTCGTATCGTCCACAAGATTGTAGTCGACCGGATGCCATGCATGGTTCGACGAGTGTGGCACCACCACCATTCACCTTTTGACAAGCAAAGTATAACAGTTCTATCTTCCATCCTGCCATACCTTCTGCGTAGGTTATGGGTGGGGCTTTTGTTGAGAGTGTTGCCATCTGGCAGTGACAACCAAGAGTGAGGCCGCCAACGATGCAGATGAGCCCCTCGTGGGGGAAATGGCTGTCAACTTGTACCGATAGTCTTTATCACTTTGTATCCATAGAGAAGTAATCCCAGTACTAGCGCTACTCCTCCATATGCAAGGATCCAGCGCTGTACTGGAGCTTCAGGATTAATCTCTCCAGTTTGATAGATATCGATGATTGCAGCAAGAGGAGCAACTGCGTTGGCTATGTCGTTGGCTCCATGTGCAAAAGAACTTAATGAGGCGGTGAAGACCTGGACATAAGTGAACAGATGCTCCACATCCGAATCATACTGTGATGAGTTCTGCCAAATCTCCTGAGTCGCCCTACTCTCTTGGAAGGACTGCTCTTCTAGGTTTTGCCGGAATGTAGCCTCGGCAAATCTCACCAGGATGCGTGACTTCTTGGCCTTTCTCCTCTTTACCGTAGTAGTCTCTTCTACTATTAGTTGTGCCAAGGATTTGACTGACTTGATCGAACCCTCAATCAGGTTGGTAGCATGTTCAGTCGACTCTTCTGACATCCTTTCGGAATCGATGATGAGCTTTACGCTCTTGACACTTCTATCCATTGCAAGCTTGATTGATCCTTCTTCTGGATCATACTCGGCTATTTGCTCTCCTTGTATTTCCCTGCGACTCCCGATAGAGGAGCTCCCAATAGAGTGCAAAGATGACAATGGATGAACTGCCGCGGATTGAGGCGATGATGACTGTATTTGATCTGTAGTTTCCTGCTGTGTCGCTGCACGTTTGGCCTCCATCCTCCTCTTTACCCAGGGTCCGAAAGGCCACAACCAGACAAGGCCGAAGAGCAGTCCCACACCAAAAGACGTGGGCACAACCCAGCGATTGTCGTATACATTCTCCTGGAAATACTCAAAGTTCTGTGTACCCTTGTTCAAGATAAAGAATAGATTCACTCCAATAGTAGCAAACAAGACAAAGGGGAAAGTATAATATCCTCTTTTGAATGGGTCCTCGCTCATCAGTATGAAGTGACGAATGAATCCATAGATGCAAAATGCTGCGATGCCAGTAAGTATCGGCGAAGCTATCCATGAGATGAAAATGTTTTTTGTTTCATCCCAATTGACTGATTGTATACCATTAGCAGCTGACTGAAGATGAAAGAACGAGAGAGGGAGGGAGGGAGAGGCTTATAAGGTGAGCAGTGTATACAATGCAGGCGGCAATATTCCAGGTGCAGCATGAAATTACTTACAGCGAATCCGATGATGCATCCAATCACGGTATGGGTAGTTGATACCGGCATGCCCATGTACGTGGCAATCATCATCATGAAGCTTGCCGACACTAGACTGGTGAACATCCCCAACATGACGACTTCTGGCATATCTTCGTAGTCAGAAGTGTTGAAGATTTTACCCCGCACAGTAGATGTTACGGAGGCACCTAGGAATAACACTCCACAGAATTCAAAGATGGATGCAATCACACTATAGGTCTCGCTTCTGGGGAAACATTTCCGAAGGTTGGTTGGGTTAGAGAAGTGATGGTAGTGGACAAAGGGAGTCAAAAGGGGTGCAATTGAAGGTGATTTGTGGTACTAGTATGTACGATTATGGTACTTTAGGGTATGTAGAGGAAATGTTTCTTTAGAAGCTCTAATCTCTCGACTCACCTTCAAAACGGGTCCTCTGGAAAGCTCAGAAATATCGCCCGCGTGCCGCTATCTATCTTCGCTAGATAAGAGCTAAAGCTATCTAAAGAACGTGATTAACACCCGCCGCTCAAGCAACATTGCCACCACCGTTGCCGCTGCCGAAATAGACCAAGTGAACCATCGAAATATCGACCGAGACTTGGCTGATCGTTACTATGGAGTATATGTCGTAGTTGTTGTCCTTGGATCCACCAAAAACGCTCTTTGGGGCGTTCAATAACTCCTGTTCGGTGGCCGACGCCCGCCGAACATCGCCGAGTGATATCGTCACCTTGCTGCCTTCCCTCGACGGATTTGGCAGCGGCGAGGGCTTCAGCACTTACATAATAACCCATAGTAACGATCAGCCAAGTGTCGGTCGATATGTCGGAGGTTAACTTGGCCTATTTCGGCAGCGGCATGGTTGCCATAGCGCTACGGTGAATTTTACCGTGTTATTTTTGAGCTGTCCAGAGGACCGGTTTTGAAGGTCGAGAGCTTAGAGAGGTTATCTCCAAGTCTCAGCTCCTACATACATTAAAGTACTATAATCGTAGCTACTAGTACCACAAATCACCACTTTCCAACCCCTATTTGTCCCAAAACACACCTCCACCAACCAACCATCGCTGAGCAAGGGATAACCGAGACCTGTAGTGTGGATGCAATCGCTACGGCTTGTGGTAGAGAAACTGATTTGGATGCTACCGATGTTGCCTATTATGTACACACAAAATAGAGGATGATGAGGTAAGTTTCGGTGAGCGTAAAGGAGAATAGAGAGCATTGGATGTAATCATCTGTCAACAGCTCTATAACTTACGAATGCATTTGCCACATCATTAGCTCCAATTCCTGAAAAATGACATGGGAAAGGGCATGAGAATAATAGGTTATAATCTTCAGACAGCGGTGGACGCAACAACAATAACAAAATATCATTATCATCGTTCAATGACATTGCTACATCGCGATAAAACTTGCCGAAGTTATATGCGAATCCGAAAATGCCACCGGCGATGGCAATCCAGAGATATGAATGTAATGTTCCGCTCATTTGATGTTTTTATCTTTTTTATGAGGTCATTGGAGAGAGGAAGGCACTGCACGGATTGACGATTGACATCTCATGAAATTGACACGAAGAGCGAGCGAGGAGTTCGCTTTTTCAAAGTGACCGTTAAATCAATCAACCGTTATTTTGAGTCTAGCAATGTGCAGGAAATGAGAAAGAGCTAGTAGAAAGAGAAAGAAGTAAGAGTTTGGCTTTGCAAGCCACCCAGCACCGTCACATCACACAAAGAACATTGGACAAGATCACTTTTGTACCGGCGGGTCAAGGTCAAGACCACCCGCCGCAGCCGTGCACTGTTTGCTCACGACACTCTCTCTGCAGGGAACACATCTCATGTTATAGCTATATCTTCTTGTGTGCTTGGCAGTATTCTACCAGACTCAAGTTTCCGCAGGTGTCCCTAGATGTTACCGTACCAGCACATTCTACTCCTCAGTAGATTATGGCACAAGGTCTCGCACAGGGGAAACTCCTGTAGCTTCACTGCAAAGAGTGTGTTGATTCCATTTATCATCTATAGTATGTACTCTTCGCACATGCAAAGGGAGATCTTTTGGAGAGAGAGGGGTTGAGGTTGAGGAGAAGTCTCTATAAGTAATGGTAATGATAGCAATTTAACTTTATCAAGGATATAGGCATGGAGGAGAAGTCAAACTACTTGACTTGTGTATATATAATGATGAGAAGGAAAGGGCCTTCTCTTGACCTTGACATCACCTCATGACTCTAGCTCTATGAGAGTTGTCGAGAGTAAACTTCTTAAACTTGAGAAGACCACACCAATTACGCGCGGCTGGACTATTATCTGGCCAGACATCATTTAGTCTACTTACTTTATTGTACCCAACAAGTAAGAGAAAATTTATGTCTTCAGCGTGTTCGCATGTGGTATTTTGTGGGTACAATATACAGTTTGGAGAGGATGCAAGGAACGAACGTCGTATTGAGGAATAAGGAGACAGATGACTTTGGTCTCACTGTGGCGATGTGACAGAATAGAAGCTTAGCAGACATAGACATGCTTTTACTAGTAGCTTTCTCTCATACCTCAGCGTATTTACAAATCGGAATTGATGTGTGCGAGACTTGATTCGCGAGTGCACATGCAGATTCAATCCCACTACGACCACGGATACTTGGCCGACCAGCAACAAACATTATACATTCTAAGAATGAGATCTGGTAAGACACTTTTTATCCCACCACAATTTCGTCCCACAGCATTTCTTTTTGTCACTAAAGATCTCATCCCATGACTCCGCAAGACCCCACGGACAAGGCGAAGTTCCAACGCAGTCTTGGACGCACGTGTTTTAGCTAAGTAGTTGAAATACCACTTGTCTGAACCTGAACCCACAGCTTCATTGCCCAAACACTTATTTATATCCCAGAAAAAGTGTCTCTCGCAACATTTTCGGAGCGTTTTAGATAGATACCAAACTTGATTATTGAGCATAGTATGTAGGCATTTTGTTGTCGTTCAGGTTCAGACAAGTAGGATTACTGCTAGCTTCCCCCAGACCAATCGGGATAGTACTCGCCATCATGCGGGTATAATGACGAAAAGGGTGGGATGATAATTAGATACTTATAATTTGGAGCAGTTCCATTATTATTATGGTATTGATGTTGACGAATCACAACTGTAATATGTTGGAGTCAATTGAAATATGCATATGCGTTTCCACTGCTGAGCGATCGTCAGCGTTACAAAGTTACAATCGAAAGTAGTCTCTTTTTAATCACATTAATATTTATTCCCCTAGATACTGCATAGATATTTTCCCCTGATTCGTTACACTTATTACACAGCAGATATACTTTTCTTTCCCCCCTTGACCTTGACTTTTTCCACTACTTGGACAGACCTCCTTGTAGCTGCACTTTGAAACCCAACCCAATTTGTTTTTGCAGCACAGTTCTTTAGTGCTGTAGAGCTCCTCCCAAAAGTTCGCAACACCACCACAAGGCGATCGCTCCACTGCAATCTTGGACGCATTTCGCGTCTTCGTAACTGACGTACCACTTATTACTCCCTACAGCTGTAGTACCCAAGCACTCGTTGATATCCCAGTAAAAATGCTTCTCGCAGCATTTTTTGAGTGTGGTAGAGAGATACCACTTTTGATTACTTATCATGTAGTCTGGGATTTTACCATCCGCTAGACAAGTGCTTGTACCTCCCCCAGACCAATCGGGATAGAATTCACCGTTAGTCAACTCTGGTGTGGTCCCCGTACACGTATATAAATCCCATTCATAGAACTTTTTGCAGCATTCTTCTCTTGTGTTGGATAAGAAATGTTGATGATTGCTCAGCATATAGTAGGGCTCTTGGCCGTCATCAACACAACCTTTATTGGTGCCCTCCCAATCAGGGTAATATAGCATCACATTGCAATCATCATGGTCTGGAGGATATCTTCCTATGCAAGATTCATACAAATAGCCCCCAAAGAATTTTTTACAGCAGGCTGACATAGAGCTTGATAGCCATTCTGTCGGATTTACAGCCATGTAATCTGGTTCATCGCCATCGTTCCTATTTGAAGTTGAATATATGAATTAGAGATTAGAGGATTGTGAGAATGTAAGTAAGCACAAAGAATTTCAACACACGAATCATAAAAGTGAAAGAAATGACACTTACCTGCATCCCTCACTCCCACTTGTCCATAAAGGATAGAACAAATTGACACCACCCACCTTCGAGGGAGATTCAGTAGGTGCCGATGAAGGTGAGCAAGACGGTGTGGAAGAAGGCTCTGACGATGGTTGCGAGGAGGGCTGAGATGAAGGCTCAGCCGATGGTTGAGATGATGGTTGCGACGAAGGCTCGGATGAAGGCTCAGACGAAGGCTCGGATGAAGGCTGAGCAGACGGTTTCCGATGATGGTTGAGCTGAAATGGAGGGCATTAAACTCGGTTGAGAAGACGGCTGAGATGAGGGTTCACTACTAGGCTCAGAACTTGGCTCAGACGAAGGCTGAGACGATGGCTCCGATGAAGGTTCCGATGTTGGATTGGTAGAGAATGATGGATTCAAAAGATGGCTCGGACGATGGCTGAGCAGATTTCGAGGGAGACAAACTTGGTTGAGACGAGGGCTCAGATGAGGGCTCACTACTCGGCTCTGAACTCGGCTCAGAAGATGGCACCAACGAAGGTTGAGATGACGGTTCACTGCTCGGCTCAGAACTCGGCTCAGAAGATGGATCGGACGAAGGTTGAGATGACGGTTCACTGCTCGGCTCAGAACTTGGCTCAAACGATGGCTCGGACGACGGTTGAGATGATGGCTCTGATGAAGGTTCCGATGTTGGATTGGTAGAGAATGATGGATTCAATGATGGCTCAGACGATGGCTGAGCAGATTTCGAGGGAGACAAACTTGGTTGAGACGATGGCTCAGATGAGGGCTCACTACTCGGCTCTGAACTCGGTTCAGAAGATGGCACCAACGAAGGTTGAGATGACGGTTCACTGCTCGGCTCAGAACTCGGCTCAAACGATGGCTCGGACGACGGTTGAGATGATGGCTCTGATGAAGGTCCCGATGTTGGATTGGTAGAGAATGATGGATTCAATGATGGCTCAGACGATGGCTGAGCAGATTTCGAGGGAGACAAACTTGGTTGAGACGATGGCTCAGATGAGGGCTCACTACTCGGCTCTGAACTCGGTTCAGAAGATGGCACCAACGAAGGTTGAGATGACGGTTCACTGCTCGGCTCAGAACTCGGCTCAAACGATGGCTCGGACGACGGTTGAGATGATGGCTCTGATGAAGGTCCCGATGTTGGATTGGTAGAGAATGATGGATTCAACGATGGCTCAGACGACGGATGAACTGACTTAGAAGGAGACAAACTTGGTTGAGATGACGGCTGAGGGGAGGCTCACTACTCGGCTCAGATGTTGGATTGGTAGAGAATGATGGATTCAACGATGGCTCAGATGATGGCTGAACAGATCCCGAGGGAGACAAACTTGGTTGAGATGATGGCTGAGATGAGGGCTCACTACTCGGCTCAGATGTTGGATTGGTAGAGAATGATGGATTCAACGATGGCTCAGACGACGGATGAACTGACTTAGAAGGAGACAAACTTGGTTGAGATGACGGCTGAGAGGAGGGTTCACAGATGCGCATGTGATCAGCTGGAATGACCTGCTGAACTTGCGATCCGTATGACCAAGCAAGGGCTAGATTGTCCCCACCCCATTTTTCCTTCATTAGAGCTTCCATATAGTAGGCGCTACCAGCAGTGAGTGAGATTTGTGCTGACTGCTGAGTGGAGAGCTTATCCCATTCACGGCTGTAGGTCCAATCAGGAGGAACAACATTCGCAATTAGGACTTTGTTCGCTGGATCGTCATCCGGACTCAAATACAACTGACCTTCATCATCTGATGCAATCCAGAAGGTATAGTGCCCATTTTCAGGTGCTACAAGCCATCCCTTGATACGTTGACCATAATTGTCACCGATGTTCGTCGGGGCTTCAAGAATAGATTCAAGCCTAACCGAGCTATCGGGAGGAGTGATCAAGTTGTTTGTTGCCGTCATAAGGTCAGAGATATAGAATCCATCAATGCCCGTCCAAGTTTCAAGCGTAGCCCCATAGGTATACTCACATCCTGCAGATGCATCGGTTACATGAGTGTATGAGGTAGAGAATACACCAAGGATGAAGAATGGAGTTGCGGTCGCATAGATTCGCATGATGAGAGATCGATAGTAGGAAGAATAATATGTAATTACCTGTCGAGCGTAGTCGTAGTAGTAGAGTGAGCTTGCCAATCCGTTGCCGTTGTGTTGGTTGTTGGTGTTGTGTATGTTGGTGGTCAATATTTTCACCGCGTGGCCGAACATAACATCCTCTTCCGGAAGAGTAGCGTGGCCGAACATCCTCTTCCGGAAGAGTAAGTTAGGAAGAAATAATGCAAGCTGTTGGCTTGGTACGACAAGAGGGCTCAGGTAAAGGCAACACATCGAAGGCCCATACTGTTTTTTTGTGGTAGAGAAGCCAAGCTCATCGGCTCTCAAGGCTTATGTAGCTCGCCCAACAGACTTGTGTGACCTTTGTGGTGACGCTAGAGATTATCCGCTGGGCCTCCGTCGGCTAGCCCTTGACGGCTGTGATAAGATGAGAAATCCGCTGGGCCCCATCGATTAGGTCATCACCTCGCTCGGCTCGGTCACTACCCGGGGCCCAAGGCATTTGTAATCCTTTAGGCTAAATTAGACAGCTTGGCAGCCGCGGGGAGAAGTGGGTTCTTGCCATGGTGTAGGTAGTCGGCCCTCGGGGCCCTGATCAGAATGGAGCGCAACGTGTAATTTCGGGGTGCTGGAGGTGCCCCACCCCTATGGGGTAAATTCAGACAAATTCAGCCAAAAAATCCCTGTAGAACCAACGTAGGAATCAATATGTTGGGGATTTAGTCAGAAAATTTACCTGGAGGACACGTAGAAGCCCTGTAGAGCATACCGGCGTAGGATTTGTATTTATTCCTACGTAGAAAGCGAGAAGTACCTGGCTTAAGTCCCAAATGTGAGAAAGCTTTTTTGGCTAGATGGCCCTATTACAAGACAGAATACGGTAAAATGGTGGATTTAGCATGTAATATTTCTCGCATAAATGATGCAAATGTCAGTTTTCACCCCCAAGTTGCTTCCCTTCTGACTCCCCACTGCTGAAAGTAGAACAGAGTGCCACTCCATTCTAATTTCCTCCCGTTTTACTCCAATGATATGAGTGCCAATCAAAGTCGTTTGAAGCGTAACTTTGATATAGAGGTATTGAACACAGTGTGAGTAGTCTCTGATAGTTGTTTACACTGCCAATTTTGTGTTGCTGTTTCTTTTGATGATGCATGGAGTGGTGATTTGTTGTGGATATGTATGTTGTAGTAGATGACGCTGTGTCTATCGCTACTGTTGCAGCTGGCAATGTTGATGTTTCGCACATGTTGGTTGCTGCTGTAGATGATTGAATGTGTTCTTGTTCGAAGTGATTGATTGTTGCATGTCAGAGTCAGGTGATGTTATCATAGTCGAACTTGACGCATTTTCTCTTTTGGA
This sequence comes from Skeletonema costatum, assembly GCA_018806925.1. Lineage (NCBI taxonomy): Eukaryota > Bacillariophyta > Thalassiosirophyceae > Thalassiosirales > Thalassiosiraceae > Skeletonema > Skeletonema costatum. Next base: position 416 of record JAHBBA010000036.1, on the reverse strand, counting down.
TATATCTTCATTCTGTCATCAATTGACATTTTGCTCGCTTTCTAATAGTAGTCGAAGCACAAAATGACTGATGACCCCAAGATGACGTCCAACGAGCACAAAATGCGTGTTGTGTGGTTGTGTTCACGGTAGAAGAAGAAAGTTTATTCGCACTGCTCCCTTATCTCCTGACTCATCATGTTCTGTTCGATGATACCGGCTGCCAAAAAACTCTCCAACTTCAATGTTTGTGGGGGGGAAGGTGCTTATGTGATGACTGATAGAAGTAGAATGGAGCGGCAGTCCATTCTTATATCTCTCGAGCTTTGATTGTTTTGTAGATAGATGAATTACTGCTCAACCGAAATCATAAAAATGCGATGGTGGTCGTATTTTATTGTTATTTCAGGAGCACAACATGGCCATGCCTCTTCGGC
>JAHBBA010000035.1:115000-116689 GCA_018806925.1 Skeletonema costatum | reverse complement strand
ATTCCTTGCCACATATTTACCAAATGGGGGACTAGTGACACTACCATGGGAGCCCACGAAGATACTATGAGATCCCACCCTGATGGGAGAGTATACACGGATTTAAACGATGTGACAGGATACTACTTGTATGATGTCGTTGGGGAAACTGGGGATGCAGGGTCATTGAGACAGTCGCGTTGGAGAAACTGGGGAGCGGTCATTGAGAAGGAGGATGCTAGATGAGGAACAGAGTCATTGGGTGTAGACAAGAGGACGATGAATGAGGCTAGTGGCGATGGACTTCGCAATGTTGGGTTTTGAACAGGAAAGATGACAGTGTTGTGCCCCGGACTTGTTGTGAACCAGAGTATACAGCTGAAGAGTAATTCCGGAGATTATCCTTCTAACGCGATGGTAATTATGCGAGCCAAGATAGCCACGGTACCAAGATCCTATTCACGGCTATGGAATATGACACCGAAGAACGGAGAACACCCTTGTGGCTGGTACACAGCAGAAAGGAGATGGAAGAAGATGGAAGCGTTATTTTGGGAATGAGTTCCAATTTTATAGGCTAACCACGCATGAAGCTCCCAGACCCATGGAGTCTGCTTCTCTCTGGCAATACAGTAGTTTCGTACCTTCGAGCCATTCTACTTCATCCTTCAGTTACAAGCGAGATGGAGCGAAAGATGGTAGAGAAAGCTAGGGTGGTATCTGACTGCATCGAAGAAAGCGAACCCATGCACTTTGCATTCGTAACTTTTGGATTGAAACCTTGAGGCGCCGTATCAGAAGTGATGATATCATTCGGGTATTTCGGGCTGGAGGTCCATTTGGGCGGTATGACCCCAATGATTGTTGTTCTCACTGCGGACTTTGCAGGTGTACTAATGGAGGTTTACTAGCGTGATTGAGTTGATTGAAGAAGGATTGGATGAAAACGAAATGGGTATTGCGAAGTCTCCGCACCTTTCAGTTGATGCAGCACGAACTGCCTAGAAATCATGGGGAGCGTCGAACCGAGAATTCATGAGTTGTCTGATAGGGTTAGCAGAGCTCGAGAGCAGGTCCATACTGACACAGTATGTTGGGATGTATTTAAATGGAATTAGGAAAGAAACTGGGAATAAAATTGGGGAGATATCAACGTAACAACAAGTACAGTTGATTGGGTGAGTGTTGAATGTCGTCGGAAGACACTATTGAAATTGTAAATGCAACAGCACAGTTGTTGTTTCTGTGTAAAGTGTCACACATTGAAAGATTCTAAGAGTTCTAAAAGGGAATCTTGATCGCTGCATAGATCGCCGGGATAAGATCGGTCGTCCTGCCTTGATGCGCGCGTTCTTTGTGAGCACCAAAACCCGCGATGGCGGCCACTTTTGGAAATATTGAAAATAATCACTTGTTAACACGACTGAACAAGGGGGACCGAAAGGGCCCTCGCTTTGTCGTCAACACCGTCCATCTTTTACTACACCCCGTTGTCTAGGTGGAGCGTCAAAATAGCGATGGGCATGCAATAGCGTCCCGTCCACGTTCGAGATAACACCCAGCCTACTTTTGCGTGAAGCGGAAACTTAACACCTCACATCCAACCGGACGATTGCTACTACACCGCACCATCGAGGAACCAAGCAAAGTAAATCCCTTCCCACTGTAATCTTGCTGTCATCTAACAATAACATCAAGTCCAATTCCTAC